>VYXH01003313.1:6262-19615 GCA_013397275.1 Burhinus bistriatus
CATTTTTTTTTTTTTTAAATTTTCTTGTTGCAGCAAATACTTTCCGGCTCTGAAGGAAACGTGTCTCAAGACCACTCATGGCACCTTGTGGATCTGGCTGGTCCCGCTGCTCTACGCCATGAAGGAGACGGTGGAGGAGCCCTTTCTCCCCTCGGAACCTCCGTTGGAAGCCTTCGTACGGCTGAGGAGGGACGACGAGAAGCAGAGGTGGGGCTGCAAGGCTGGGGCAGGGGCAGGGGGGAGGAACTTTGCGTTCCTTCTGCTCGGTGGCTTCTCGAGGAGCTGCCCCTCCTCCTCGGCACGCGGCCTCCCCTGCCCTTGGTGGACCTCAAGGGTTGGATGAAGCCGGGTGCCCTGTGGTCTCATCCAGACAGCCGGATGGGAGCAGTCCCGAGGGTTGGAAGGGACCTTCAAAGACCATCTAGTCGAATCCCACCCCATCCACGGGCAGGGACACCTACCGCTAGATCAGGTCCCTCAAAGCCCCGTCCAACCTGGCCTTGACCACTGCCAACGACGGGGAAACGTCCCTGCCCACAGCGGGGATGATCCTTGAAGGTCCCACCCAACCCCAACCCAACCCCAACCCAACCCATTCTTTGAGCTTCTGGTAGATCAGGTCCCTCANAACCCACCCCCACCCCAACCCATGCTTTGAGCTTCTGGTAGATCAGGTCCCTCAAAGCCCCGTCCAACCTGACCTTGACCACTTCCAGTGACGGGGAAGATGTCCCCGTCTGTGGCAGGGGGGCCGGACTAGACGCTCATTGATGGTCCCTTCCAACCCAACCCCTTCTAGGACCTTCCACTAGATCAGGTCCCTCACAGCCCCATCCAACCAACACTTCCAGCGNGAATCCCACCCCATCCACGGGCAGGGACACCTACCGCTAGATCAGGTCCCTCAAAGCCCCGTCCAACCTGGCCTTGACCACTGCCAACGACGGGGAAACGTCCCTGCCCACAGCGGGGGTGATCCTTGAAGGTCCCACCCAACCCCAACCCAACCCCAACCCAACCCATTCTTTGAGCTTCTGGTAGATCAGGTCCCTCAAAGCCCCGTCCAACCTGACCTTGACCACTTCCAGTGACGGGGAAGATGTCCCCGTCTGTGGCAGGGGGGCCGGACTAGACGCTCATTGATGGTCCCTTCCAACCCAACCCCTTCTAGGACCTTCCACTAGATCAGGTCCCTCACAGCCCCATCCAACCAACACTTCCAGCGATGAGGTGGACGCAGCTTCTCTGGGCCACCCGTTCCAGTGTCCCACCACCCTCAGNCCCCACCCTGGCTGTAGGTCTCCCAGTCGTGGGGCCATCTCAAACGCCACCAACGTGCCTCCTGCTCCTCCAAAGTCCGTCTGATGTCCTTGACCTGCTTTCCTAGGAAAGTCCTGACCATGATAGCCACTCACAAGACCTTGATTAAAAGATGTGCTCCGCTGGCAAAGAAGGTGGTGGAGATGGTGGCCATGAGGAACTTCACCAGGGAGCCTTTGCCTAACACTTGGCTTCCGCTCCAGCTCCTCTTGGAGACCTTGTACGTGCGCATCCTGGACATGAATAAAGAGTTGCCCCAAGTGCCGGTAAGGACAACTTGACTGGCGGAAGACCTTCTTCTGCTCTGTGGGGAGCGGTGGGGCTGCTTAAAGGCGGGTCAGAACACGTCCTCGGTTCCTGCTCGGGCTTTCAGCGGGACTGAAGGACCTGCTTGTAGAAACGCTTCGAGCTGAATCCTGGCACCAGAAGAAGGGAAATCCCTTCTAATCTCGCCAGAAAACTTCAGCGTTGAAGCGCGGAAGCTCCTCAGCTGCGGGAGCGGAAGCCTTCTCACTTTCGCCCTTAACGTCTTGCTGTCCTCTTCTCAGGAAGAGCATCTGAACGTGGCTTTGGAAAGCATCGCCAGCGGGATGGACTCCTGGTTCAAGGACTTGTGAGTGGGGGGCGCTTCTCGAGAGGAGACACCTCCCCGAAGGGGTTGGGGGCGGGGAAGGGAGCCCTGGCTGAGCAGAAAGCGGGCGGATGGCGCCGTTTGCCCGTCGCTTTTTTGATGTCCTTCACCCCAGCGTGGCCGGAGAGCGTGGAGACCAGGGAGGGTGGCGTCCTACCGACGTCCCCCGGCTGCAGGCAGTGGCTGCGGTCAGGTGGCAACTGCAAGAAGCTTTTGGTCCTTTCCCCCGTCCACAGGTGCCCGTCGGGGTCTTCGAAGGAACCGCTGATGCCCGCAAAGGAGTACGAGGTGTTGCAGTGCCTGAACTTGGTGTACATCCTGCTGAAGCACTTCCTGGGGGAGCTGATGAAATCGGTGGCGTTCGACTCCATGATGGTGATGCTGCGGATACTGGGGAAGTTTGCCGGCAAAGCGGATTTGCTGCAAGCGAACAAGGTGAGAAGGAGGGCCGTGGCTTCTGCCGCCAGGGCTTGGGCTCCTGTTTGGAGCCCAGGAGAACCCAAGAGCTTCCGGCTGACTCTTTTCTTCTTGGGTTTCTCAAGGAATTCCAGCAGTTTACTTCAGTGGGCAGGTTTCAGGAATTTACACATTTCACCGTGCCGTGGCTGGAGAGATACTTCCACAGAGCACCCACGGAGAAGACGTCCTTCCTGAAGAACATCGAGGTGAGTGATGAGATCCGGAGACCCACGCCAGCCGCAACCCTTGGTAGATCTGGACCTTCCTGGAGGTCAGCGGCTGGGTTTGGCTCTTCCTCTGTAGATGTGGCAGCAGCTGTTTTCGGTGGAGATCCTCTGCGCGGGGTGGACCAAGGAGTGGCAGAGCTTGATCCGCCACATGTTTGAGAAGTGGCTGAAGAAGGTGAGTCACGGAGACCCTCCAGCTGGTGGGGGATGCTGCTCCCTGTCTTTGCCACGCTGGGTTTTGCCTCGGTCACCGTGGTGGAACTCGAGCGGGTCGGGAAAGACCCGGAAAGCCGCTGCCTTTTCAGCCTTTCCTTGCCGTAGATTAATGACAAACACCTCATGGACTTCTACGAGGCTTTCCTGGTGATGGAGAAGCAGTGCAGCGCGGAGCTGGAGAGCTGCTTTACAAACTGCGTCATCCAGTGGATCAGAGCCCTGGATAAAAGCAAGGTAGGAGAACCGCCGCTCCTCCTCCCTTCTGCCGCAGGCCTCTGCGTCCCAACCTTGGCAACTCTTTCACCGCTGTCGGAGCAGCACGGATCCCCCCCCGCCCCGGGGAGCCACCGACCTGCTCCTCACTGACCGCAGCGCTGGGGACGGCCTTGCAGAGCAGGGCTCGTCCTGGAGGGAGGTCAGCAAGGTTAATTCAGCTCAAAGGGAAAGCGGAAGCCGCGTTCTCCAGCTGCCTGGAAGGAGGATGTAGAGCGGTGGGGGCGGGGGGGTTGATCTCTTCTCCCAAGTAACGAGCGATAGGACAAGAGGAAACGGCCTCAAGTTGCGCCAGGGGAGGTTTAGGTTGGATATTAGGAGACATTTCTTCACCCAAAGGGTTGTCCAGCATTGGCACAGGCTGCCCGGGGCGGTGGTGGAGTCGCCATCCCTGGAGGTGTTTCAAAGCCGGGCAGACGTGGCGCTGAGGGACACGGGTTAGCGGTGGCTTTGGCCGTGTCGGGTTGATGGTTGGACTCCCTGATCTTCAAGCTCCCTCCCGACCCGGATGATTCTCTGATTCATCCTCCCGACATTCCCTTCCTTCTGTTTTCCTGCCCCGGAGGCGCCTCGTTGGCTCTCCGCAGACCCGCCCTTGGGAGGTAACTCAGCTGCAGCGCATCAGCCCTCGAGTTGGGGGCAAAACCCCAAAACCAAACGCCGCCGCGAGGGCGAGTTTTCCGCAGCCCTTGTTGGCCCCCGTGCGGCGCAATCCCAACTGTTTTACGAGCCTGACCCCGGCACCGGGAAGGTGACCCCGGCACTGGGAAGGTGCCCCCGGCACCGGGAAGGTGACCCCGTCCAAGCCATCCCTGGAGGTGTTCGAGGTCGGGTTGGGCGGGGCTTTGAGCAACCTGGTCTAGTGGGAGGTGTCCAGTAACAGGGTGGGGTGGGGTTGGAACTAGATGGTCTTTAAGGTCCCCTCCAAGCCAACCCGTTCCATGATCTGATGATTCTATGAAAAAAAGCTGATATTGGTGTGCCACGACCCTGCAAAGAAAGTGGGAGCTCGTGCCGGTGCGTCACTGGCCCAACCGGCCACCGGACCCTCTTTCTTCAGGGACCTCAAGCGTTTTGGGAAGTGGGTTTAATCCGCTGGCTGCTGCAGCCCTCTCACGGCTGCACGGCCCCGACTGCGCTCCAGCACGCCAGAGCCCCCAACAGCAGAAGGACCCGGAGCTGGTGGAGCGGGGCCGGAGGAGGCCNACCCGATGATCCTCAAGGTCCCTCCCGAGCCAAACCATTCCACGATTCTACGATAAATAGCATGTTCATCCAAGAATAAAGGTGGAAATAAGTGGAAGAGACACTGCGTCTGCGGCAGGTGTCCGAGCAGCCGGTCTCACATGACTTGCTCTTCGAGAATCCAAAGAAAAATCAGAGGCGAAGCCTCAAAGCTGGCGCGTTTTTAACGGGATGTCCCGCTTCATCTCCCCAGGCCATCTCCGCTTCCAAGTGCTCCTTTCCTTCTGCGCCTTTGGGCGTCGATCGAAGGAGGGGAGAGGGTGAATTTTGGGCTTTGCGGGTTTTGCCGAGCAGCCGCTTGCTGGAAACGTGGCTCAGGAAACTCCAAGGAGGGGTGAAAACCTCTTGGGTCAGGGAAGATCCGTGCTGGGTTCAAAGAGCCGGGGAAAGGTCTTTCCGAAACAGCCGCCCGTCCACAGAGCTCCTACAGAGGAGAAATTTCTCATCCTTCCAGGAATCAGTGCTCAAAGACTGGATACCCGCGTTCCTCAAGACGAGCAAAGCAGGGGCTGGGACGGTGCTCTCCGTCCTGGTGGAGAAGATGTGTTCGGAGCTGAAGAGGTTGAGGAGCGTCGATGCCTTCGAGGAGAGCACCGGCCCCGTTCTTGCGAACATGTTCAACACTCCCGGGCTCTGCGATCTCATCTCTGCTGTCCGTGAGTGTCCATCCGTCCCCCCGTCCCCACGGCCCCCAGTGCTTCCCTTGGGAGAAGCTCTTGGGTTGTGAGGCAGCTAGATGGGAAGAGCGGGTCTTCTCAGAGGGACCTTCCAGTTCTGTTGGCAACGCGAAATGGGGGTGGGAAATAATCTTCCACGCTAGAAAAATGAAGTTGCGCTCCAGGAAGGGAGACAAACGTCTTGGTTTCCCTCCAGGAAAGGGGAGAAACATCTTGGTGTCCGTCCAGGAATGTGTAGACACCTTGGTTTCCCTCCAGGAAAGGGGAGAAACATCTTGGTGTCCGTCCAGGAATGTGTAGACACCTTGGTTTCCCTCCAGGAAAGGGGAGAAACATCTTGGTGTCCGTCCAGGAATGTGTAGACACCTTGGTTTCCCTCCAGGAAAGGGGAGAAACATCTTGGTGTCCGTCCAGGAATGTGTAGACACCTTGGTTTCCCTCCAGGAAAGGGGAGAAACATCTTGGTGTCCGTCCAGGAATGTGTAGACACCTTGGTTTCCCTCCAGGAAAGGGGAGAAACATCTTGGTGTCCGTCCAGGAATGTGTAGACACCTTGGTTTCCCTCCAGGAAAGGGGAGAAACATCTTGGTGTCCGTCCAGGAATGTGTAGACACCTTGGTTTCCCTCCAGGAAAGGGGAGAAACATCTTGGTGTCCGTCCAGGAATGTGTAGACACCTTGGTTTCCCTCCAGGAAAGGGGAGAAACATCTTGGTGTCCGTCCAGGAATGTGTAGACACCTTGGTTTCCCTCCAGGAAAGGGGAGAAACATCTTGGTGTCCGTCCAGGAATGTGTAGACACCTTGGTTTCCCTCCAGGAAAGGGGAGAAACATCTTGGTGTCCGTCCAGGAATGTGTAGACACCTTGGTTTCCCTCCAGGAAAGGGGAGAAACATCTTGGTGTCCGTCCAGGAATGTGTAGACACCTTGGTTTCCCTCCAGGAAAGGGGAGAAACATCTTGGTGTCCGTCCAGGAATGTGTAGACACCTTGGTTTCCCTCCAGGAAAGGGGAGAAACATCTTGGTGTCCGTCCAGGAATGTGTAGACACCTTGGTTTCCCTCCAGGAAAGGGGAGAAACATCTTGGTGTCCGTCCAGGAATGTGTAGACACCTTGGTTTCCCTCCAGGAAAGGGGAGAAACATCTTGGTGTCCGTCCAGGAATGTGTAGACACCTTGGTTTCCCTCCAGGAAAGGGGAGAAACATCTTGGTGTCCGTCCAGGAATGTGTAGACACCTTGGTTTCCCTCCAGGAAAGGGGAGAAACATCTTGGTGTCCGTCCAGGAATGTGTAGACACCTTGGTTTCCCTCCAGGAAAGGGGAGAAACATCTTGGTGTCCGTCCAGGAATGTGTAGACACCTTGGTTTCCCTCCAGGAAAGGGGAGAAACATCTTGGTGTCCGTCCAGGAATGTGTAGACACCTTGGTTTCCCTCCAGGAAAGGGGAGAAACATCTTGGTGTCCGTCCAGGAATGTGTAGACACCTTGGTTTCCCTCCAGGAATGGGGAGACACCTTGGTTTCTCCATCCCGTCGCAATGCTGCTTGGTTGCGCGCTGCATGGCTGCTGTTGGGTTGTGGAGGGGAAGGGCCACACAAAGACACGTTAAGCGTTAGAACTGCAGAGAGGTGGTGGCACCACCAGGCTTGGTGGGTTTCCGTGCTTGGACAAAGCCTGGGTCAAAGGTTAGGTGGTCCCCATGGTTTCCCAGGTGGTCCCCGTGGTTTCCTGGTGGTCCCTGTGGATTTTAATGGTCTCGGTGGTTTCCGAGGTGCTCTCCGTGGTTTTCCAGGTGCTCTCTGTGGTTTCCTGGTGGTCCCGGTGGTTTCCAAGGTGGTCCCCGTGGCTTCCTTGGTGGTCCCAGTGGTTTCTGAGGTGGTCCCCATGACTTCTTAGGTGGTCCCTGTGGTTTTTGAGGTGGTCCCCGTGGTTTCTGAGGTGGTCCCCGTGGTTTCCTAGGTGGTCTCCATGGTTTCCTAGTGGTCCCCATAGTTTCCTAGGTGGTCCCAGTCATTTCTGAGGTGGTCCCTGTGGTTTGCTTGAGGCGGGGGGAGATACCTGGGTTTCCCAAAGGAACTTTGGGATTTTCCCAAGCTGCTGATTTTGATGGTTGAGCGAGAAAGCCACCACACATCTGTCCTCCGCACCGGTGGGGTGAACTGGAAGCTGCTGGTCCTTCCCGAGGATCTGGCTTCAAAAGAAATCCAGGAGAGAGATTGCCGGCTGTCTTTCACCAAACTTCACTTATTTTACAGAGGAATTGGGGCGCAAGTCTCCGGTTCAGCTCAGCGACGGTGCGAAAACCCTCCTGGCCCAGCTGTACGCGCTCTCCAGCTTCCTGGGACAACGCGTTTTCCTGGGAGACGTTCCCTGCAGTGTCCTCTCCAGCATCTTGAAGCACAAGGAGCAGTTTCAGAAGATGGTGTGCACCTGCGGTAAGCTCGGACTTTCCAACTTGGGTGTGTTTTCCTCGCGACGTGGCCGACAGGAGATGCCTCTACTGGTTAATTAGCTAAAATGCCAAGAAAAACTAAAAATTATCTGCGGCGGGAGTCCAAAAAAACTAGAAGTAAAAATGGAATAGTTGGTCACCGAGTGGATTTAAAGCGATTTGAGAAGGAGGAAGGAGTGAAAACGCTGGGGTTTTTGTTAATGCAGTTAAAGTTTTTTTTGGGGGGGGGGTTGTGGCATTGATTTTAAAGTTTTGGGGTGTCGGCGGTGTTTATTTTAGGGTTTTGGCGTGTTTGTGGCATTTATTTCAAGGCTGGTGGTGGTGCAGCCTCCTGGTTACGCGCCTCGACGTCAGGCCCGTGGCCAACCCCGTCTCTGTTCCGTTAAAACCCAGAGGAAAGGGGGCAAGTCCTCCAAATTCTGCTCCGAGAATAAACGCTATTGATATTTTTGGTGGTTTTGAGGGGCAAGTCCTCCAAATTCTGCTCCGAGAATAAACGCTATTGATATTTTTGGTGGTTTTGAGGGGCAAGTCCTCCAAATTCTGCTCCGAGAATAAACGCTATTGATATTTTTGGTGGTTTTGAGGGGCAAGTCCTCCAAATTCTGCTCCGAGAATAAACGCTATTGATATTTTTGGTGGTTTTGAGGGGCAAGTCCTCCAAATTCTGCTCCGAGAATAAACGCTATTGATATTTTTGGTGGTTTTGAGGGGCAAGTCCTCCAAATTCTGCTCCGAGAATAAACGCTATTGATATTTTTGGTGGTTTTGAGGGGCAAGTCCTCCAAATTCTGCTCCGAGAATAAACGCTATTGATATTTTTGGTGGTTTTGAGGGGCAAGTCCTCCAAATTCTGCTCCGAGAATAAACGCTATTGATATTTTTGGTGGTTTTGAGGGGCAAGTCCTCCAAATTCTGCTCCGAGAATAAACGCTATTGATATTTTTGGTGGTTTTGAGGGGCAAGTCCTCCAAATTCTGCTCCGAGAATAAACGCTATTGATATTTTTGGTGGTTTTGAGGGGCAAGTCCTCCAAATTCTGCTCCGAGAATAAACGCTATTGATATTTTTGGTGGTTTTGAGGGGCAAGTCCTCCAAATTCTGCTCCGAGAATAAACGCTATTGATATTTTTGGTGGTTTTGAGGGGCAAGTCCTCCAAATTCTGCTCCGAGAATAAACGCTATTGATATTTTTGGTGGTTTTGAGGGGCAAGTCCTCCAAATTCTGCTCCGAGAATAAACGCTATTGATATTTTTGGTGGTTTTGAGGGGCAAGTCCTCCAAATTCTGCTCCGAGAATGAACTTTATTGATATTTTTGGCGGTTTTGGGGGCAGTGCTGCTTTGGGAAGAGGCTGCAGGTTTTCTTCAAACCGACGCGCTCACCTTTTTTTTTCGGTGGCGGGGGTTATATTCCCTTCGGCTCTTCTCTGTCCAAGGGTTCTCCTTCATGTCCGGGTCTTTTTTTTTCTTCTTTTTTTTTTTTTCCCCCCCAGATTCCTCTTTCTCCAAGTGTATAACGGAAGTGCTGGAGGTGAGGAAGCAGGAGTTTGAGCAACTGGAAGAGCAGAAGAAGCAGAGATGCTCCTTCCTCCGCCTGTGCCGTGGCGTAGAGGACATGGTAAAAGGTACCGGTTGGGTTAATGGAGCTCCTTTGTGGTTCTGGAGTGGGGAGATGCCTCCTAAAATACAGAGTCTCGCAGCGGGTGGGAGGGAAACGCGGCCAGGGAACCCCTTGACTTCAGGGCTTGTCTTTGTTGGCGGAGAGACGCGTGAGGTGAGTTCCTTCTTCTTGTTCCCGCCTGGTTTAGTGGACAGAAGTCCCGTGGAGAAGAGCATCATGGACAACGAAAGTTTTAAGGACCAGATGGCAGTGAAGAAGTTCTCCGTCGACGGCGAGAGCGAAACGGAACCGCACGTCCTCGCCGACTATAGCGACATGATGCGAAAACTTGACGTGGTGGAGAAAAGCCAATGTTTCCGGAGGTTGTGGAAGACGAGAGCCGAGCAAACCGGACCCGCGACACCTGAGGATGAAGTTTTCTCCTTAGAAGACGTTCAAGAAAAAATTTATAAGCCAGCCATCGCTGACTTTCAGACAACCTACCGGTCCCTCAAGGACTTCTCCATCACCCTCGGGACCATCCAGAGCCAGTTTGAGAAGCTGCTGGGAGAGAAGGATGAACTCCTGGAGGAGTTTCAGATCATGGAGGACAGCGAAGGGCCGGGGGATGGAAGAGCCGGCTGGATCGCCGTTGCGGTGGAGAGGATCGAAAACTACCTGACCCTCTCCAAAGTGGTGAACACCGCCAAGATGATGGATGCCCTGCGCCAGATGCTTCAGCTGGAGGGGGATTTCCAGATTCTCAGCGACCTGACGAAATACGTACGTAGGAGGCGCGTGGGCACCCGTGGCGGTCGCTTGGGGGAAAATCCGGGCAGACAGGTCCATCTGGCAGCTTATAATTAAGTTTGCATCCAGTGCGATTCCTTCCTCTTCAATTAAGCCGGAGCGACGGGCTGAAGGAATTACTTCCCATTGCCTCTTCCTGGAGGCCTATGGGGATGAATTCAAGAGCCGACGCGGGTTTGAGGCCAAGATCTCGTCTTGTTTGGGGAGGAGGCGGCAGAACTGAGCTTCTTTCCTTCTCTTCCCAACAGACATGTACCAATTTTGGTTTCTTTTTCTTTTTTTTTTTTTTCCCCTCCCACCCCCCAGGAAGAGCAGGAATTCAAGAACAAGCGCCTCGATTTTATGACCCAAGACTTAATGAAGGTGCAACAAAGTTTGAGTGACATTCCCCAGGGAGTCTTGGACTTTTTGAAGGAACTTCTGGAATGCGCCAGGAAAGGTTTTACCTCCTGGATCAAGACCATAATAAAAGGTGGGCTGGAAGGAAGGAAGTCATCCACTAGAGCCATGGAGGGAGACCACTGAGTCCTCGCCTGTCCCCGCATCCAACACGGCGTTCCCTCAATCGGAGCAGAGAAGTTCCTCAGCTGCCTCATTTTACTTTTGTCTTTCTTTTTCTTTCCCCGCCTTCCCCACCGCAGACAAGACGGAAATCCCCGTCTTTGTGGAGCTGGCATCCATTTCCGCCGGTGAAAACGACATGGATATCGACAGAGTGAGGTTCTTCCGGGACGCCATGGCTGCTTCTGCCCCCATTGTGTTAGACCTGAGTCCCACAGCTGGCTTCCAGCAGTTCTCGGCAGCTCTGTCGTCCATCAGAGAAGCCATCGCCAAAGACAGTAAGCTTCCCAAGAAGCTGGTAAGTCTTCAAGTCCCGTGTCCCAAAGTCACTTGGACGCTCGCTGCGGGGCCGAGTCGCTCACACGTGTGGGGTCTCTGGTGCCATTTTAAGATGGTTCCTCCAGGACATCCACCTGGACCTGGTAGGACCTGGGCAAAGGCCGTGCTCTTTAGGGAGAGGAAACCTGGTGGAACATCTCAAATGACCTTACACACGTGGGCGGGCGACGGGAGGAGACCCAGTAGGTGGTGTGAATAGGAGGAAGCGGGTTCAGGAGTCTGCGGTTTCGGATCGCAGAGTAGTTGGGGCTGGAGATCGTCTAAATCCCCTGCTTAAAA
The DNA here is from genome assembly GCA_013397275.1 of Burhinus bistriatus. Classification (NCBI taxonomy): domain Eukaryota; kingdom Metazoa; phylum Chordata; class Aves; order Charadriiformes; family Burhinidae; genus Burhinus; species Burhinus bistriatus. The sequence continues at coordinate 17,352 of VYXH01003313.1, forward strand.
TGGGGGCAGGTAGCTCACGGCCACGTCCGATTGGGTTTTGAGCATCTCCGAGGCTGGAAGATTCCAGAACCCGTTTCAGGATTTGACAGAAAAGCTTCGCTGCCCTGTAACGGAATCCCTCGTGTTTGTGCCCCAGGCTGTCACTGAGCCTCACACTCCGCTCCCCACCGAAACCAGAGCAGAGCACAAGAACATCGCCACGTGCCTCTGCTCCGGGGTGTTGCCATAGGTCCAACTCTGGGGCTGTGTCTCCTCAGAAGCCAGGGGAAACCCCATCCGCAGGAGAAACGGTCCCAGAATCCCCCCCGCGTCAAATTTGGGGTGGGGGCGTGGTGCTCAGCATCCTTCCAGCTGGTGACGGGGGGTTTTCCCTTTGGTTCTTCTTTCCCAGAAAGATTCCTGTGACAACAGAGACTGGATACAGATGGTTCACGACTCTCACGGCTCTGTGGAACGTTCTTCGATCTCTCAAGCCAGAAGCATCAACAGCAGCGGGATTTTTACCATCTCGGCACCTCCGAAATTCAAGGTAAAGGGTCTCCAAGATGGTTTCTTGTCCCGTTGTATTTTTAAAAGCTGTCGGGAGGCAAGATCGTTCTTGAAATCAGCTTCCGATGAGCCTGCCAGGTTACCAGTAGGTCTCCAGTTGGGTTTGCAATGAGTACCACCCCTTTTGTGTTAAATCTTGAGTATTTTCAGCAGAAAATGGGCTTTTCTTTCCTCCAAAGGAAGCGGTAGAAGACATCTAGAGTCCTGGCGCGCAGCATTTCGACTCGAAGCTGTGTGGAAGGCCCCCCTGGTGACGTCGGTTGTCTTCTCTGCTTTCCAGGCTACGCTTGAGGACTGTGTCTTCTTGCGCCTGCTGGATGACAGCGAGGAGAGCGCATCTCCAGCTGACCAGAAGGTCAAGAAATACACTTTGGCTCAGCTCACAGAGCTCCAGAACAAGCTGATGTTGATCGCCACCAAGGTGGAGCAGGGCAGAGAGGAGGCAAACCGTTTCCTGGAGGTAGAGTCACAGCACAGCGCCAACATCCGCCTGAGAAACGGTGGCCTTCGGGCTTGGGATTTGGCCGGAATTATTTTTGGGAGACTCATCCCTGACCTGCGGTTCGGGCCTTTCAGGAGCAGAGGTGTTGCTCTAGGATGACGCCCCCTTCCCAAGCTGCAGGGGTGGGATTTGCTCGCCTGAGGGTTGCTCTTCACTTGTGGTGCCCACCAGCCCATCCGAGACCTTTCATACTTCCTTATGGAGGGACGCGTAGAATGGTTTGGGTTGGGAGGGACCTTTGAAGATCATCTAGTCCACCCCTCCTGCCATGGGCAGGGACATCTTTCACTAGCCCAGGTTGTTCTAAGCCCCGTCCAACCTGACCTTGAACGGTTCCAGGGACGGGGCAGCCGCAGCTTCTCTGGGCAACCTGGGCCAGTGTCCCACCACACTCATTGTATGGCGTTTATTCCTTATATCTGCTCTAAATCCACCCTCTTTCAGCTTAAAACCGTTGTTCCTCGTTCTGTCACTCCAGGCCTCAGCAAAAGGTCTCTCTCCGTCTTTCTTATAAGCCCCCTTTATGTAGACGCAAGAAGGTCTCCCCGGAGCCTCTCCGGGCTGAACAACCCCAGGTCCCTCAGGCGCTCCTCAGGAGACTTGTGCTCCAGACCCCTCACCAGCTTCCTTGCCCTTCTCTGGACACGCTCCAGCACCTCAATGTCTTTCTTGCAGTGAGGGGCCCAAAACTGGACACAGGATTTGGGGTCGGGCCTCAGCAGTGCCGAGTACAGGGGGACAATCACTGCCCTGGTCCTGCTGGCCACGCTATTCCTGATACAAGCCAGGATGCTGTTGGCCTTCTTGGCCACCTGGGCACACTGCTGGCTCCTATTCTTGTGCTGGGGACCCCAGAACTGGAGGTGGTGCTCCAGGTGGGGTCTCACCAGAGCAGAGTCGAGTCTTAACGTACTTAAGTACATTCCGGTTCTTCTGGTGATCTCGTGCCTGATCTCCTGCCATGGGAGGGACTTCACTCCCTCAGTCTCTGCCGTGAGGTTCAGGGACTTAAGAGATGCAGGAAGAGTGATTACTATGGAAAACAGGCCAAAAACTGAATATCTCCATCTCTTCCATGGTGTCTTTTTCCGGCCAACGTACCCGTAGAAGCCCCTTCTTACTCTTCACACCCCTTGCCAAGCTCAGCTCCAGCTGTGCCTCAGCTTTCCTGATCCCCTCCCTACCCAGGGAGAAGAGGGACCTGGGGGTGTTG
>VYXH01003314.1:0-43057 GCA_013397275.1 Burhinus bistriatus
TGCTGTTCCTGGAGCACAGCCTTAGAACAAAATTATTGGGTGAGATCGCAACACACAGGCATTAACGGACTTACTTGGCGAGATGGTGACATTAGTCCCTGAGCCAAAGCAAATTTGAGGCTGCTGTCCCAACACCAGAGCACTTTACAGAAACACAGAGGGTTAGCTCCCAGCTGGCAACACCTCCACCAGTCCAGCTGTACTGGCAGCCTCTTCCCTTACATCCTGGGCAAGTGGGATGCTCACTCTAAACTGAAACCCTGCTGCATTTCTGCAGAGCACATCAGTGGAAGGCAATTTCACTTGCTTGGCTTTCTTGAGGGTTCTTCCACTCCTGGCTGGCTGCTCAGCCACGGTAGGTGCCTCATTTCACTGTCCACACCCTATCCAGGCTGAAAGCAAGCATCATAATGGCCTGCACCTTCTCACACTCTGGTTAGGCTCAGAAAAAAAATCTACCTACCAAGAGCTATTTCGCATTACTATCAGGAAACATTTTCACCGAGCACAGCCTGAGCCTTGCACAAGTTACCTGAAAGCCCTAAGGTAAGGAAAAGAACGGAACCCCCTTTACGTATCCCCCACGGCCTTCCACAGCCATACACAGGTACTAAGCACAAGTTGGTCAATCTGTCTGCCTATCCTAAACCATGCCTCTATTCCTGTTGGCTGCCAGATTGTCAGCATCCTGGAGCACTGTGTCCATAGCACATTTCTCTAAGTAGCAGAAGTCCACCACCAGGAAATGCTTCTAAGCACAAAAGCACACTGAAATAGCAATTATTTTCTCCTTCCATTCTGAAAGGTTACACAGTTATATCTACAGGGCTCTCCAGTGGATGCTCAAGGAGTTTTGACAAAGGACACACAGGAAAGCTGCACACTCACTGGGCTGGACGGACAGTCTGGTCCCTGAGCCAAACGTCAGCTTGTAGCCGGTGCCATAATCACACAGCATTTCCTTCCCTAACAAAAAGGCAGCAAGCCTTTTCAGAAGTGACATCTCTCCCCAAGCTTTTGCCCACCATGTCTAGACTTGGAGATGTAGTAGAAGGGTGAGACGAGACAAGAAGTCTCCTGTGCAAGAGTGGAGATTGGCAGTCTGCCTGTGTGGGATGAGGCCAGGGTTGGGGCCAGAACTAAGTGGCACCCCCCCAAACCTCCTCCTCTTCCTTCTGTCCCCACAGTGCCCTCCAGGCTCAAGGCCTCAAATAAAACAGTAAAAGTAGCAACAGTGTTGGACTTACGTGGCCTAACGGTGAGTCTCGTTCCAGAGCCAAAGACAGGTTTGTATATACCAGCTCCCGTGGTCACACTGCATTTCCTCTCTCAACAAAAACCTTCCCAACCACTTGGCAAAGCGGGGCACCCACGGCCTGACTAGACAGTGATGAATGTCACTGAGAGTCAGCTACATCCTGAAGTGAAGGCCCTCCCAATCTCTCTGTGGGATCAAGTGCACCACCAGACCTACGGAAACAAACCCTGTTTAAGAGGACTGTTCCTTCTGCCCTCAGCCAAAGCCTGTCCTGGAGGAAGGCAGGCAGCATGTAACCCCATAGCTGAAGAGCCATAAGCCCAGGAAGAGAGATGCTGGAAAGCTCACTGGACAGTGGGTAGCTTTGCTCCACATGGAAGGAGAGTACTAGAAGGTGGCAGCACTTACTAGGCAAAACGTGAAGTTGTGTCCCTTTGCCAAGTGTGAGCTTGTTGTAGCTCACACAGTGGTTTTCACCGCAACAAAAACACAAGCTCATCCACATCCTCAGTGAGAAAGACAACCTGTGACTGCATGGCTGTGGCACAAAATGTCTATCTCTGAGCAAATGGGTTCAGGACCCCACACTGTTTATGTGAAAAGAAGGAAGTAAATTATGGACAGAGTTGAATAATTGAGGGCATACCTTTGTAGACCTTTCTTCAACTCATACATATCTTTCTTTCTTTATACAATATTGAACTGAAAATGGTTTAGATCTTACTTGGTGTTACCCTTAGTAGCACTCCACTTCCAAAGATGAATTTGTTTCCATAGCTATTCACACAGTATTTGTCTTCAAAACAAAAACACTGTTTTCTCCTCCAGTCACTTATTAGTTCCTGCTTGGCATTTCTTTTAACTTAGTCTTCCCAAGTAAATTCATTGGCAACTTTAACTTAGATTTCCTTTAAAGATTTCCTAGTTGATGGTCTCTTTCATTTTTGACAGAGATAACCACTGACTGCAAGATTTGTCCTTCCTTCATGCGAAGGAAACACTACAAGGATTAACAGCAACATTCCTCTTTCAGCATTAGATCAACATTGAAAGAAGCGATCTCCTCCTGGACCTTTGGGCACATAGTGCAAATCTTCAGCATATCTTTCTTGATTCGTCAAATAAACAACACCCTGCTTGTTCAGATCTCTTTCCAAGACAGCCCAGCTTTTTTTGTCAAGGAGTGAAAACCTGGATGGAAACCTGTCTGTAACCAAAAGCAGGAGCAGCAGAGCGAAACATAAGACAATTTTCCCAGCAGAGACAAGAACTGCAGCTTCTGAGAATTAATGAGGACAAAATTCTAGGCAGTGCAATTAAAGGGCAGTTAGTGTCCCTGCAGGTCTGGGAGATTTCTGGGAACATGTAGTAGTGAAGAAAAGGAGTAGGACTCCCCTCTCCAGGTGTAGAAAGCCATAAGTGAGTGATTTGCTTATTCTTTTTGGATAAAAAGAAACATCCAGTATACAGTCCATTGAGATGGTTGGTCTGTCCTCTCATGAGAACAATTAACATCAATAGAGGCTGCCCAGAAAATTATTATTATAGACATTGCTCCAGCATCTGCATTAAAGTTATTTTGAACATTCACAAATGAGATAAAGCATTTAGCTCTCAGTGACACATACAGGAAATTCCAGTCCTTCAAAGAGGTATTTAGCTTTATAATGATTTTTTTCCCTTGACCTTTGATGGCTGTTTCACAGAAAGGAGGATTAGACTTTCCTATACTTACTGCTTCAAGGTTTCTACCTACCTGATTTCACCATCAGTTGTGTCCCACTTCCAAACGTGAATTTCCAGTTGAATGCTGTATTCACACAGTGACACATCCACTAACAAAAACCACACACAAGTTTTGGACCACACAAGTATATGCATTTTTCAAAAGAGATCAAGAGGGGAAACAGATGTCACCCTTGTCACATACCTTTGACTCCAAATTAGGATGTCTTTCTAGTTGTATGCCTCTGATCTTTCTATAGAAATGCAGATAGAAACAATTCTGAAATGCATGAAGTAGAAAATCACACTCATTTCCCTGTTAGCATAATGCACTTGAAAACCTCGGACAGTTTTTAAGTAGAACAATTTTTTCCATAGTTAGGAGGACAGAAGAATCTCAGTCTTGCATCTATAATGCAAAACAATTATTTGTTGTAAGATGTACCTGATTTCATTATTAGTTTCGTGCCTCTCCCAAAAGTCAGTTTCCAGGAAGACTCAGTTGTCCCACAGTAATAAGCCTCTATGCAAAAATTGTAAAGGAGAGAAGCCTCAGCCTTTAGAAGTCAGAACACAGTTAGACATATCAAAGTCAGATGAAATTTCCACCTTTTTTTTTAAACAAGTAACATGGCTCTTTCTAAAACTTCTCATGGCCAAAAGAAGGAGTTTAGGCAGATCAGCCAGCTAGTCAATCTCAGAAGCTAAGCATGGGACCAGACCCATAAGAGAAAGAAGCCAGGAAAAAATAAACAGAAGGAAACTCCCAGAGAAAACCAATTTAAGGTCATAATTTTTCTGGTTTATTCAGTCGGCAATTAATCCAGTAAGGGATCCAAACCTAAGACCCAGAAGCCAGTTTCACCTAATCTTTTGAGCAAGCAAGGGTTATTCATGAAGACTAATCTCAAATACATTCCCCTGCAGGTTTCATCCTGATTAACATAGTCATTGCGCAACACAAAGGTCATTCACTGATTTTAGCAGAACAATAGCAATTCCTGATCTGTTCCACTCACATCAGCATGACAGAGAAGTTACAAGCAAATTGTTCAGTATGTGCTCTTCTTCCCCATGCCCTCTTCCCCTCCTATTTTAAAGATTTTCCTTCTGTATTTTAAGGAAGATCTGACAATAGACCTGAAGTACTCTGTCTTTCCTAACCATATTGGTGAAGATACCTACTGGGCTTTATCAGCAGCCTGGTTCCTCTTCCAAACATGAGTCTGTCTGCATTTCCTGAATACACACTGTCAAAACTCCCTTACAAAAAGCCCCATGCTCTTCTGCACATTTCAGGTTCCATGGCCTGGGACTCTAGTCATCGAAATAAAAGTGCATGTACAAAATTCCTGTTAGATACACCCACAAAATGAAGGCTGGGTTGTCTCTTCTCTATCTCCTAGCAGGTTTCATGTCAATACTTTTTACAGGTCAAGAATGGTGAAGTGCCCTGAAGATGGATGCTTTGGCATAGCCAGGAATAAACTAAGATCCTCTCTACAGAAATCATATGGTTAACATTTATTTTCAAAGCTATGCCTTGGTAAAGAGAGAGAAACATTACCAGAAGTACTTCAGTCCCTGGTCCTGAACAGTTTTGCAGGGGAAGATGGAACTGAGCAGTCAGAATGTCTGGCTAGGACACCTGGTCCTGTATTTTCCAGGAGAAGAACTTCTGCAGGCTCTTCTATCTCTGTTAATGCATATTAAATCACTTTTATTTTGTAGGGTAGAGACTTCCCAATTCTCTGAAGACCCATCTTCTTCTCCTCTCTCTGTTTCTTGCTCATGTAATTCCACACATGGGTAGCCCTTGAGGTACTCTTCAAAAGGAATAAATGTGAAAAACACAAGGAAAATTCATTCTTTTACACTGTCTGCAATGGCTCTTTCTACCAAGGAATACCATGAACCTCAAGCAGCTTGAGAAATGAGACAATTTTGTAGTTTGTGGAAAGATTTGTCACAGCTTTCTGTCACTCCATGCTGATTTACACTATTTTCATTTTGCTGGGAATCTAGTCCTTGCTTCCTTTGTGTGAGCAGAAACTTTCCACTGTAATTACTGTAAGAAGGACTCTTATCATGATAGCTACTCTCCATAAGCTATTACTATCAGACCTTATAAAAAAACCCAGACTTTTTCTTGCTGCTGTCTTTACACTAAATGTTCCAGCCACACTATCATTTCAGCCCTAGAAGCTGATATGGAAGGACATTCCCTTCCCAGAGTCATTATGTTTTACCAATTTCAAACATCAGGTTCTCCAATACTTTTCAAGATACTTTTGTTCAGATCATGCACTTACTTGTTTTAACACTGAGCTTTGTTCCTTCACCAAACTGCAACTTGTTATAACCGGTTCCTGAATTCACACATCATTTAATTCCTTTGCAAAAACATTTCCTGCTCTGTAGCTGCACACAAAACAGGGAAACATCTGATCTGTGATGATTTCTGGACAGGAATGGATCAAGGTGATCCCATCCCAGACTTACTCAACCCAGCAAAAAAAATTTAGGCACATATTTGAAATCTCATTAAAATGTTTCTGTTCTGTAAGCTACCCGGACAGCAGAATGCTTGCATCCTAACTACAAGCCTTTGTTCTTTGTTCCTCACTAAGAGTTCAGATCTTTTATGTAGACTAAAATATAATGGAGAGAAAGAAAGAGAACTTGCCCTTGCAGTCAAATAATTAACCATACTCCTAATGAGTTTCTGTGATAGATATGCACATTTCAGCTGTGTACTGTGTGGTACCACATCTATTTAAGTGGATAACTTGTTTATGTAAGGTTTTTAGAAATGCAATAATGAAGATATCACAAATGCAACCCCATGTAGTCCTCCTTTTTGTACCTCATCAGGGCATAAATCACTCACTGTGTTTTGAATAGGATCCGGATCAAATTTAACCTCCATATTGTGGTGCCCACTTACTAAGAAAACCTTGGGTTTCCTCCTATCATTTTCTACATGCAATTTTCATTACAAGCATCCCCTTGCCCCAGTATTTTATGTCCTTTGGAAAAGAGAAATGCTTGTCACAGAACTCAACAGAACCATAATTTCTCATCTATGAATCTAAGGCAAAATCTAACAGAAATACCACTCTGATCACAAATCAAAAATCAGGATATAGTAAGATGATGTAGCCTGATCCTTACACAACACAGGCAGGAAAACTGAGTATATCATTCCTGTTGTTGTTACAACAGACGAAGAATGACACTCTACAGATTGACATTAGGGACCAATATCTTGAGCTGGGTACATTTCCAAAACAGCTTTGGAAAACTTCAGGTATTTTTTTTTTTTGCTTTACTTCCAAACAAATGAACCTAGCCCTTCAAACTGTATTTTCATGTCCTTCACTAAACTTGATCACCTTACCCTACTGAATCTAGGCACCCTGGCTTTTGACTAGCTTCCAGAAGGATAGCTTAGGAATTTTTATTTCTTATGTGAAAACATATATTCGTTAGAATAAACTGCTTAATACCACTGAGCATTTGTCTTACGATTTACATTCAGCTTTCTGTTTCTCTCCCCACATGCTTTTTCTTTGTCTTCAAAGCCAGATAGATTTCCATATCTTGAGGAGCATGAAGAAAACAGGTTAAAAACCTGAAAGTCGTTAACTAGACTACACTTACTTGTTGCCACAACTAACCATGTCCCCTGTCCAAATATCTGCTTTCTTCCTCCTCCTGTTGCACTGTCTGAGAGTCTTCTACAAAAATCAACTCTGAAGTTTAAACTTGAGAATTTCTTGGCTAAAAGCATCCTGGTGAGTCCCAGGACCTGACTATAAAGAAAAAGTTGTGCCTTTCATAGTACAAAATGGAGAAAAAACCCAGTCATATATAGAAAAAATATTTTTGTGAAACACTGACTGGACTGTTTTTCTTCCTGTTCTCCTCAGATATTTTCTTGAAACTAAAGCTGCAAACTGGAAATTTCTTTCCTGTTAAAAATTGTCCTGTTTTCTTTCTAAATGAAAAGAAAGTTCATTTTACTTTACTGATTTCTGTTTCTCTGGTATATCTGCCTCTCAACAGCAGCACAAATAACCATTTTATCACAGGTATTCAACAGACAATGAAGTCCATCAACCCAGTAGAACAAGATAACATTTTAAGTAGCTGTAATATCTAAGCCTAAAAGGAAGGTCCATTAAACTTCCAATTGCTTCTTAATTGCTTAGCTTGCATGGACAATACAGCAGTTTTGAACTAGCACTGCTAAAATCTTAAAATAGGTAGGAAATTAGTAGCTACGTGTCTCATAGCACCTGAAAAACTCCATGTACTTTATCAGATATTAGCTTGGAAATGAAAACCTGGCACTAAAGGGCTTGAATACAAACTCCTTTATAGAAGTACCTTATCAAAATCATAAGGGCAGAACAGAATTTAACAGAAATTTGAAGTTAGCCTGTCTGTATATACTGCTGCACACTGCTAGGGTGAATCTGAATTCATCACTCAATCTGGATATCTGGGAGAAGGTATCTATGACCAAAGCACAAGAACATTTCTGCATCTGGCTCTGCTGAGGACACAGGAGTCGGTCTCGTTGGATCTGGGATGTGCTGAAAGACTATGATCCGAGATTACTATTTTTGCTGCACAACTTACTTGGAAGCACAAACAGATGAGTTCCTCCACCAAAAGTGAACTTTCCATAAACACCAACCACACCGTGACAAGGCACTTTACATAAACCATTACAGGAAGAATTTTCAAAATCTTTAGAAGCCAGTATGAAGCAAAACATCTTGCTGTACTGAGGACTGTATCCACAGAAATTTACTTTCGTTGGTTAAAATTTTGCTGAACCAAATCTTATTACAAATGGCGTCAATTAATACTTTACTGTCCACACCAGTATATATTTCAGGTCTGTAAAAGCAAACAAGTTTTACATTTCACTGTTTTTTTCTACTTAAGATACTTCAGATGAAGCACAGATACAAAAAGAGGACAGTATTTAGTGTTGCAACCATTATTGTGCCAACATAGTTATTTTAAAAGAATAAGACAGATTTGTCTGAATCATTCCACACCACTGCCCTTGTAACACAGTACATTTGGGAAGGCCATGGGATTGGCATAAGAAAAATCAATACTGAGAGATTTTTCAGGCTTACGGATACTCACCAGAACAGAGGCAGCCTTCAAACAAATTAAATACTTTTTAAAAAAGCACATGGAAGCGTAATCAGTAAAATTTGGTTGATATGAGAAGCTGAATCTTGGAAATGGAAATTAGGTTGTTAGTGTTTATACATGAAATTCTTCACTTCTCACTTGATATTACAAGAATTCTTGTTCCTTGTCCAAATGTTAATTTCCCAGTTTCCTGTATTCACACAGCCAGCAAGAGCTTTACAAAAACCATCCATAGAAAAATATTTACCTTCTTAACTCCTCTTTTCCTGATAAAAAAGTTAACTAAATGCAATTGGGAATATTAAATGATGATATCCATAGTTTATTACAGAATAAGATTCATGGTTTAATTAAAGACATCACCCTCAACCTGTTACATATAATTGTACGTATGTTTTTCTTTTCTTTGCGCTTTAAATTGGAAATTAATTTCTTTCACCAAGGAGTAATTATCACTCCATCTTTTCTATACATCTATTTTCAACCATAAAAACATTTACAAGGCAATTCTCCACTAGGAAAAAATACCTGGTTTTACCATCAGTTTATTTCCATTCCTGAAGGTGGATTACCAATTGCAGGAAGAACTCAGAACAATAGTATATGCAGTAACAAAAGCTTTAATGAACTTAGTTGCTGCTGGTACCTTGTTTGCTGGCAAACATATGATCAGCTCTGGCTTAAAATCCAGAGGTAGTTGCACCCTGTGAATACTGCCAAAACATGCTGCAGCAAATCGCTTCTACTTCTGTTTAAGGATTGTGTCATATCCCACCACACAGGCAGGAATAGTCTCATCCAAGCTACTAGGTGAGATGAAACCTGCTTTTTGCCTGACTTTTGGAGATCATCTGCAAATAAATGAAAGTAGGTACTTCTAGAAAACACTTAGTTCTAATCTGATCCTATCTAAGATCTGATTGCCTGTCTTGGGACAAAAATCTGTGCACGCTGATATTTTCTGAGTACTAAAAATGCTGATTGCTGAAACACTAAAAGAAATAGTTGTTGGAAGCTAAAGACACTCAAAAATATTTTTGATCCATAGATCCATCTAAGCTCTTGATTGCCACCTGCAAAGTTACACTATAGCAGAGCTTTACAAAATTCTGGCCGTGGAAAGTTTTGATCCATGACAGACTTTCTTCCTACTTATTAAATGGCCTTTCAATTTCTAACTGTGAAACTAGTAAAAACCTTCATTTGAAAAGTCTGGGTTTTTAACCTCCACATGGTGCAAAGAAACTGACACTCTGGACTACATGTTCAAGGAAATTAGATGTCTTGAGACAGACCAGAAACATATCCTGCACATGTGAGTTATCTAAACATAGTACAGATATCCTCGTGTCCCTCTTATAATAAGTAGAACAAAGGCATTTTTCAAGCATAGTTCTCGTTTTGAAGGTATTCTAAAAAAACCACCTCAAAAAACAGTGATGAAGATAGAAGCAAAATCACCTTAGACTAGCAGATATGACCTTGAATGCTTTGTATTACAGGGAGTAAACCTGGACTCACAAGTCTGACAATTTCAAGATGAACATTTGCTTATTCTTTATTTGAAATGTGACACATTCAATAACTGTGGAAACAGATAATTGGAAAGTTTCTGATTAAGGGAAGAAACTATCTTTAAAACCTGAAATGCCAAAGCTTCTCACAGCATCTTCAAGTTCAGTTTTTGAGATATTTATTTCTGGCACTTACTTGGATGAACAGAGACCCTTGACCCTTTTCCAAAAGTCAGCTTTTCGTAGGCACCAATGGAGTTTCACTGTGACAAAGAGCTTTACCAAAAATGCTGGCAATAGCTTTTAACTCAAAGGAGTTTTTTAACTTTGATGTATATACATAGGTGTTTCTTCTCAAGTTTCCTAAAACAAAACCCTAGCAAAAATTCTCATGACAATTCGCTACTGTGAATCCCACTGCTGTGGGATCCTAGTCCACCAACCCAGCTCATATCTAGCACAGAGGAGATTGTAGTTTCATCCTTCTATGATAAGAGCAACTGTAGAACTCAGAATAATTAATTGTAACCATGAAGACGGATAAGAAAAAGCAAGACAGGAGTGGAAAGTTTTCTGTAGCACTTCCTGCGGTCACCTTAGTTAGTGCTTATCTTGTGCCAGCTACACTAGACTGCAACATTGAGGCATCTCATATCAAAACTGTCTAAACTCCTCAGCCAATAGAGTCTAAACACAACAATGACATTTCATCACTTTGTTTCATTTTTTTTTTTCCAAATGTCCCCCATCCCCCAAACAGCACCAAAATGACGACCAAGCCTTAAGGATTTATTCCTCTCTAAGATGTGAATTTGCCTCTGTTCTCACATTCACAGTTTTGGGGGAGGGGGGAAAACAACCCCACAAACACTTTCAAAATCTTCCTTTATAACTAAAATTATAGACAGACACTCTACAGAGCAACTCAGTCTCACTTTCTGCCTCTATTTTCATTCCAATAGATGCACAGAAATTCCTAGAAACTGGCATTGCAGCCCCAAAATTCAGTATTATCTATTTCTTGTCTACACATGACTAGCTACGCATCAGTAAGCCTGAAAACTTACAAGCAAACATAACAGTGGAATATACTCAGATAATTCTTTATTCCAACCGGTGGGTTTTTTTTTCTTCTTCTTCTTCTTTCATTATACTCACTTGCATTTACTTTCAGAAAAGTCCTTGTGCCAAAGCTAAGTTCATTGCCACTTCCAGCATTCCCACTGCCATGGAAGTTATTACCAAACCATCTCAAAATGCCACTCAGAACTCAGATTTAAAAACCTGTGGAAGCCACCCAATTCCAGGCAACATGGTACTGCTGCTCAGTAGTTACTCCGGAATGATCAGATTCCTTAGTGTTCTGCAGACTTAGTTGGACTTACTGTTAAGCCGTTCCTCAACCAAAGACGATTTTCTCAAAACCAATATATCACAACTGGAAGAAACCTTACAGAAACCTAAGAAGCTTTACAAAAACCTAAGCTTTAAACTTGCTGAGCTCTCACAACTTAAGCAAGGAGAGTTACTTGTTTCAACCCAGTGCAAAACATGCCCTGTGCTTTAAGGCAAATTCAGAGTATTACTTCCAAGATCTCAATCTAGAAAAGTTGTTCGACACACCTACATGCTTCTGCCCCCACCACTTTCTTTCTCAGAATTGTCTATTAGACTTTCACTGTAAAACTACAAAAGTACATAATTTTCTACTATGATGGGCACCCTACAGAGCTGTACAGTCTGCTATAGTGATGTAGAGAATTAAAACACTGGAAGTATGTTAAAAACAGTCTTAAGTGTTCACTTTGAATTAAGAGGATACTGGATTAGAGTTGCTGAATTGCTGAGAACAAGTACTGATTTGATCCTGTTTGTCTAGTTTAGCTGTAAACCAACAGATTTCATGGAGATGTTTTCCCTCATTTGGACTTACGTGAGAGCACATGCAAATACGTCCACTTCCAAACATATGTCTTAATATGAACTGTTCAATGCTATGCTATAAAAATATTTACAAAATATCCAGCTTGCACCTGATACACTATTTTAACTATTCAATACTAAAGTAGGTTCCAAGAATGGTCTAACATTCTTCTGTGTCAGTTGTGGGACACTATAAATCTATTCCCAAACCTCATCAATTTTGCTAAAGCATCTTCTGAACCACCAGAGGCTGATTGCAATCCTATAGTGAGTGTTTCAGCTTAATATCTTGAAAGCATTACACTTTGACCAAAGTTTGGTGTACACCTTTTTTTCTTTCCTATACAGCTGTGTCTTAATAATAATTCTAATTAAATAGCTTAAGTTCCGGACTGGTTGACCTCCATGCCAGATTCTGCATGTGGCCTCTCCACCCTATAGATCAAAACCGCTTTTCTGCAGACACAGATGCAGTCGTTTATCACAAGTCCACTTCTGCTGTATGGGCAGTTGTATGATTCCCACTACGATGGGGTTTCCTCCCTGCATCATGAACTCAGAACAGCTGACCCTAGCTATAGCACTTGCAAATTGCAAAGATTTCGCGCAGTTAGGTTTGTAAATTGCAGGCGAAGGCCTAGCACTCGTTGATCTTTCTTATTCACTGCAAATTTCTACTGAAAAATGTAAGGAGTAACCTCTTTGTATTTCTAAAGAGAAGCTAACATAAACCCTGTAGACATCTCCCCTGCGAGCTCCTTTCACTTGCTGACGAAAGTCAGTCACTTCTCCTGCAACATTAGTGTAACATTTCCTTTATTGTGGTTTGAGTACTTACAGTCTCATTTCTTTCTAAATAAGGTTTGCATCATTTACACTCCAGATATTTTACAGTGTTGTCAAAAACAGTGGCCTAGAATTTATGACTCTCAGCAACAAATAAAAATCATGTTTTTAAGTAATAGTTGTCAGAGATTTTGCAGGAACTAGTTTTATAAGATATCTAAGCAAATAAAAATGTCAGATACAATAAATAAGTATAAAAACCACTGAACTACATAAGAACACGATTTGTGTTTCTAGACTACAATGTGTAGATATCTGTAGAGTTATCTTCAAGTTACAGTTTGAGTGTGCCAGAAAAGATAAATTTACATAATTGAACCTATAGAATTATGCATATTTCTCAGAAAACTTATCTTTTAGGCAAAAAAATAAAAACAGAAAAAAAGGGTCAGGTCAGAAATTCTTACACTGGGTGGGGTTTAGTGTCAGATGTACCCCCTTGACAGAAATTAAATTGGTATTTGCTGCAAGTGCTTTCACTAGTATAAAAAGCTTTGCAAAAACCCATTTGAGTTAAAAAAATGCACCAAAAACATTAAAAAAAAACAACAAAAAACCCCAGAGCAGACTGAAACATCTAATGATTTTTTCATTTCATGCACTAGTTCAAGTTTTTTCAAATTGCTGATATACAGAAAAGAAGCATTGTAGGATTTTAATCCCAATTTTTCCTTTCTCAAATATAACTTAAAATCCTTCCCCAGAGGTCAAACCGTCCTATACTGTGTTTTTGTCTATAAACAGGCAGTAGTTTTCAAACTTTTTGTAATGTAAGACTGGACTAGCAATCACAGTCAGTTTGTCCAGGCAGAAAGCAGGCCTGAATTTACAGAAAAACACCAAACTGAAAACACATGTTTTAGTAGCAAAGATCTCGGTTGATACCAGCCTTGGAAAATAATACACACAGCTGGCTAATTTAATTTTATTTTAAGTTCATTTAAATGCACAGGGAATAATACGATCTATTTTGTTCATATCCATCTATTTACAGTGGTTTTTCCAATTGTTCTCACCTGGCTGCACTTTCTGTTTCTGAATGTCACCTCTGGGAAGCTGTTTCATCGCTATATTAGGCAATAGCTTTGGAAGAACTTACTCTAAGCAGGATTTTACTGATTACCTTCCTTTTACTTCACAAAACTGGCTGCTATAGTTGGCAGGGAAGTGATTTGTGCTCCTGTCAATTTTTTCATGTTTGGGAATTTTAAATGGGAGCAAAGTCCTTGGAAATACCATCCTCATATTTCTCTAGCTAAAAATGAGCAGCTTACCTGAATGGACTGTTAGGTGTATTCCAGACAGGAATATGAACTTCTCAATGGTTACGCCCACAGCAGCTCAGCCCTTTACAAAAACTTGACTTCCATGCTCTCCTGAAATTTAAGACTTTTTCATTGAACATTATGAATTTTAACTATTCCTTATCACATAGAAATATTGATAATTTTTATTTTAAAGCAACTTTACAATTATATGCAGGGATTAAATATCTGAAGCCACTAAAATGAACAGCATCTAAAAAAAAACAGCCACACCTTTTTGGTGAGAAAAGATAACTGACATAATTGTGGTGAAATAAATAATTCTCCAGTAACTCTTCTAAAATAACTAAATATGTGCAGATTTTCTTTAAAGTAAAAAAGAGTATTTATTCTAAATCTTTTACTTTTCTCATGAATGTAACCTTTCTTTCTGTGTCACACTCCATAGAGAAGAAAAAACATTTTGAATGAATATTCAGAATCAGCTGAAAAAAATCTGGGCATCTCTTCCAGAATACCTTAGCCAACCTGTTCCACTCCAGTCAAGCAGTCTCAAGCACATTTACTTGCAGCAAATGAAAGAATCAAAAAATTAGAATCAGCAGCTGATCAGATTTTTTCTTGGGTAGCAAACGCAGCAGGGATTATGTTTTTACTCAGAGTTATAGTGGCTGAATGGAAGAGTATATGTGGTTCCTGCGCAGCAGTAAGTTCCTTTCCAACTCCTAGCATCACAGTGTAACACCACTTCACAAAAAAAATTCCTTTCTTACCACATCCAGATCAATTTTTATCTGTAAATCAGCCATAGCACAATTTCAATTTGGAATTTTTCTTTGAGTGCCATTTAGACTTTCCAAAAGTACTGTACAACATAGTGAGGAAAGAGTAAAGGAAGGAGGGACCGAAGTAGAGGAGGGAGGGAGGAAGGAAGGGAAGGAGGAAGGAATTACTATTGTTCAGTTTACAAGTTTACTAGTGGGAAACCTTTGTGTCTGTCCATGCAACAATGATTTATATACAGAATCATTAGCTTTCCAAGCTGCTCTGTATGTGCAATCCCTACTAAAGTCAAAGATTTTCAACTAAATCTGGCTGAGATGTGGGGAGGAAAAACTGCCCAGTTCATTATAGGATGGAAAGCAGCCTATTAAATCACTCAACAGTTCTAAACATCTCACAGTGTTCCAAATACATAAACTTGTTCAACAAATGGAAAGTCTCCCACTGATGCTACTATAAAATATATAAATGGAACAGAATTAAAAGCAAAACCAGACCAATTCTGTCTTTCTGTTGAAGTCGTTCCGTCCTCCTCCAAGTCCATGCAGCATTTGGGTACACAGGAAGTTTTAAGGAATTTAATTTACCTCTCCTATTTCGCACATAGTGGACACGAAAGGGTAAGTCATTTAACCAGAGTCCTGTAGCAAGTGACCATCTCTAAGGCCAGTCCTTTAACATCTGCCCTCCCCTTGATTGACTAT
Organism: Burhinus bistriatus; assembly: GCA_013397275.1. Classification (NCBI taxonomy): domain Eukaryota; kingdom Metazoa; phylum Chordata; class Aves; order Charadriiformes; family Burhinidae; genus Burhinus; species Burhinus bistriatus. Next base: position 15,200 of record VYXH01003314.1, read on the forward strand.
ACCACTAAACCCGATTACGTCTGTTGAAGAGCACACCCCTCAGTATAGTCGTTGTCGTGACTGCAGTATACCTAATGAAGAGAAGGATTCCAATGAATGGCACCCTGAATTCCCAGTTAGACAAAATTAAAGGAGCATTATATACACAGGTTTGTGGTATGCAAAATTCCTGGCCAACAGCAAACACTTACCTGTTTCTAGACACAGCCAGGTCTGTAGGCAGAACTCGATGGGACTGACATGGCTTGGTCCTACCACAGCAAGAAACCCCTGCGTGGAAAACCTCGTAGTTCAAAGGAGCAGAGAGACTCACCACAACGCAGCTCCTGAGTGCATCTTATCTGTAGCCTTCCTAGATGCAGCAACCTGCCCTACAATTTCTTTATCACAGGGCACCAGACACTTTGGCACCTGTATTCATCCATCTTCTTATCAGCCTCTTCATTGCCTGAAGCCAGAAAGCTTGTACTGCATTCCTTCCTGTTTCAGACTTCTTCCTTGTTTAGCAAGACATCCATACCTTTGGAAGACCCTAGCCTGCTTTAGGCATCACAGCTTTTCAGGGCACCCACGCATCCCTTAATCCCAGCAAGACAGCTTTCCTCCAGCTTAGGACATTCTGACCACCAAGTTTCTTGAATAACTTAAATTTTAAAGCTCCCTTAGAAATACTTCTGAATTTCAAAAGCAGTGCTGCATTACCCATATTCTACTCCATTTCTTCTGTTACAAATCACAACTGTACAACTGTTTTAGCTTGTATCTTTGAATAAATCTTCTTTGAATCTCAGTTCAGCTGTTCATCTTTTTTCACCTGTGCATTTCTGGCACTGGACTTTCTAAAGCCTCTGTATCACATAGCAAGGGTTTTCATCTGCACCTGCTGGCAAGGCAAGAATGCAAACAAAGAGCAAAGAGGTTTAATTTGTGGTATGTGCAGAGACAACACATTACGGGGTTTGGGTGTGGTTTGTTTTTGCTTTTGTTTGACCTATTTACTGGATTTTGTCAAATCAAAATGTTGTGAGAACAATAAACACTTTGACCAGCAGGTAGCAGGAGAGATCAAGGAAAGAAATTCTGTTTCCATCAATATATCTAATTTTATAAGGAACTTCTTAGTGTTTTGGGGATACAGAACAGACAGGTCAGATTATGCCCAGCAGAATGCAGGAGTATCTTTATTATATTGTATTTTTAATGCTTTATAAGACAACAGAAGGATTCAGCTGTACAAAAAGCTATTTAGTATTTACCATTTTCATGCAGTTTGATATTATTTAAAGTAATAACAAGAAAATCATCAGATTATCTTCTTCAAAATATCTATAAAAGGTTATATGACCAGAAAGTGAAATAAAGTCTTGTTTACCATCTCAATTATAAAGTTTAAATTGAAAAAAATACACTGATTGAATTTGATTAAAAAAAGGAGGGGGGGATTTTTCACCTCATTTCACCTATCTTAATTACTTTTATCAAATCAAAACTCCTAGAAATTTTGGGATTTGTCTTGAGTATCCTTTTAAATACATGTATGCTTTTTATTCCAAATGCAACCCTTGCACAAGAGGATACAAGCACATGCCGTAATAATCACAGACACAGCTTTTACACCAAGCTGGGTTTTACAGTAGTAAGAAACAAGCATCATTTGCCACATTACATCCAGACCCATTTTAAGAGCAACTTACAGCAGACTTCCCTATTCTCCTTTGGCAAGAAAGTACTAAATAAAGCCCAAGTCAGTGCACATAGGCAGCTTAAAGACTTGAAGGTGAGAAGTATTCTAGCCCTAAGGGCCGTGGGGTGTTGCCTGAAAAGAAGCAAGAAACAAGGTTTTCTGCAAGGGTAAGACTGAGGCTTTGATATGTGCATGTTCATGGGGCTGAGTTGGAAAGGGGTTCAGATAGGTGTTCTTTTTTTTTTTTTTTACATATGCTTGGAGTGTTTGTGTTGTAACAGTTTGTCAGAGGATACAAAATCCCGTGTGTCATTTGAGGCTGGTCTAAGCACTTTTCTCTGGCAGTCTACACACAGAGATTTTGGTACTGTTCCTGAACTTCTCCCTTTCTGTGACATTCTTATTGACTCTGAGAAAGACAAGATGCTAAAGGAATGAGACTGGGAGTCCTGCCTTGTGTGGCCAGAGCCTTTCTGGCTATGAAGGTTTGACATCCTTTGTGTCTTGTGGGAGGCTGGGCACTGAAACCTTGGAGTTATTTAATGTTGCTTGAGGCATTCCCATACATTTCTGCAGAAGCAAGAAATGTATAGGCTGAAAGCATAAACACTCCTCTCCCCATATATTAAAAAAAAAATGAGAGAAAATGCAAAATATTCTCTCTGCAATTCAGTTTTCCTTGTTCTTCATGATGCTTTTCCATTTAACCTTTTGGAAAGATGTTTATTCACTTAGGGTGCTTTTAATGTTCTCTGCCACAGGAGAGAGCTATCACCATTTTGACTTGCTCTGCAAGAAGTGACACACAGGTGTTAGACAGCATACTCTGTCTGTGAGGCCCACCAAGGCCTCACATGAAAAGGAGAAAAGGTGTGAATCAGAAACTTCAAACAAACAAACAAAAAAACCCCCACAACACAATAGCAAGTGCACAGGTGAGGCATGAAGGCATTGAGACCCCTAGTCTGACACATGCGTGACCTTTACCTACGAAAATTTCCTAGCCCTTTGAGGCAGGTACTTTTGTTACATCACTTAGCGTGACCCAGACCTGCTTGATAGATTCTTGGGATCAGCGGTAAGAATGGAGAGGTATGCATCATTGCAAAGAGCCATGAACATGGAAAGAAAGACAGACTCTGCACCTTGGTTATATGCACTTGCACATGGAGGCAGATGTTCACACCAGCTGTTTCCAGGCTCTGACACTGGGTGGAGAGAGAATACCGTGTGGAGGGACTTAACAGCAAACTTCTTCTTTGGGTGAATGGATCTCTGGAGGTTGTTCTTATTCTGAAATGAACAGCAGTGTTGGGAACAGTTTCTTAACCCTAAGCCAAACTTAAGTTTGAAGAATACTCCCTTACACAAAAACAGTGTAGTCAGACGGACAGGAGGTCAAAACCCAGTCATTACTAGTGATTTTAAAATAATTTTCTATGCTATAAAAATGTTCATTTATTCCTTTGAATAAATACTAGCCCTAAACTGGACAGATCTTATTTTCCCCTATGCACATCCATGAGACAATGAAAGGGTTGATATCTAACACTTAGCTGCCTGTCCAAGCTATCACAGCTTTTGTTTGCTGTAGCTTCTCAGTGATTGCTGAAGAACATTTTCAGCACAGTTCTGCCCTCAGAACTCCTTCTTCTTCCTTCCTCTCCCTCTTTACAGAGACACTGAACACTCTTTTTCTGACAAAGCTCCCTGTGTGATCTCATCCTGACATCCCCTTGTCTGGCCTCGGCTTGGGCTCCTGACAAAAGTGAAAGTAGCTACAAGAGCAATGAAGTTCAGTAGCTTGATAAAGTATTTTTAAAAAATTATTTCAGAACAGAAAATTATTCCCTCTCTTCTTTTTTTTAAATGAACACTCTAATTGGTGAACTCTGTTTTACTTGAATAGAAGACCTTAAGATAAAGCTACCAAATCACTTAAAATCTTCTACAGGAAGGATAAAAGCAGCAGATATCATGCTCAGAAGAAGTCCAAGCAAGCACTATTCGAAAAGAAGGTCTTTTTCATGCTTGAGGAAGAAAAATCAGAGCATGCAAACACCCATACACTCACATACTAACAGCGACTGAGGTTGCTGCAGTCTGAAAGCAAATGAACGGGTAGCTAACCTGCTGGGCCATTCCGTTTAGGTATCACAACAAGGCAAAGGAACTTGCAGTGGAAGGTTTGGGGAGCAGCTGTCACCAAAAGAGACACATGTGTTTTTAAAGGTTTTGTCATTTTTCACAAGACAGATAACAGAGGTGATATGGTGTAATACAGTGCTCTTGGTGTAGTAGTAGCAGTATTGCTTTTTGTAACCATGTCAAGAGACCTTGAAGGCTGAATATTTTTATACACTTCGAAGGTACCTCACTTATTTATCTATCTAACCAGACATTGCTCACCTGACATTGTCTTCAAGAAATTTCAGATTGTGTTCAGGCTTTGGAAGCTTGAATTGCCACATTAGCTAAGTTTCTGTTGGCTGTCTCCGGGCTTGCTCAGAACGAACTTCACTCAGGAGCTGTGGGCTTCAACTCCCTACGGCCTGCTTCACACCAACAATACTGAAACTGTTTGAGGTTCAGCTCTCCTCTATCTCTCATTGTGAGAGATGGCAAAGAGAAGTATTCAAGCCTTTGTGCTGTTACTGCTATCCCTGTCTTCTCACGTTCCATACTGCATTTTTGTCTTTTGTTAAGTATCTTATGCCTTATCTTCTTGTGCTTTTTTTGACTGTGTTAGTGCTCCTGACCACTCTATCTGCAACTGTGGGGCAAGACAAGCTTCTTTTTTTCCTTACTGAATTACACTGTTAATGTGCAATTTCTTTTTCCTATCCAAATATTTATACTCCTAACCTGAGCTTTCTTCATTGAAATTTCTAGGCAAACATTCTGTGTATGACAAAGTTATCACAGAAATACAGAATGATTGAGGTTGGAAGGGACCTCTGGAGGTCATCTGCTCTCCCCTGCTGAAGCAGGACTATCTACAGCTGCTTGCAGAGGACCAGGTCCAGCTGGCATCTGAATATCTCCAGGGATAGTGACTCCACCCCTGGAGATATTCCAAGGCTGTCTGAACACAGTCAAATATGGACACAATTAAGTCTGTAGGACAATATTGATAGTACTATTGAAATGTTGTGTACTAAAGAGTTCTGCTTATCATCATCCTCAATTATTCTGATATCATCATATTTCATACAGGACATTGTGTTTTTTCCTATTTAGGGATAATTCTAAATCCCAGGTGCTGATTTTAACAGGTTATTTTATCGTGGAGCACAATTTCTCTACAAAAACTTCTCCTTAGCTCATATTAGCTGGGAGAGCTGCAGACTCTGCCCTCTTCTATGGAACTAGTCACATGAATACAATCTTCTTATTGGGCTGTACAAAAGCTCCCTGTTAGGGATTTTCTTCTGCAAACAGTGATAGTCTCCTGTTTTCTTAAGTTGCATGTTCTGCATTGGCTCAAAAATACAGATTTGCAACTGTAAAGTGAAAAGCCACTGCTAGTGGGAGGCAATCAGGAAGTCACAATGACAGAAAATAGGACAGAGAGGCTACAGGCTCTTTCCTAGCTCACAATAAAATAATTAGACCTAGACAACTCGTGACAGGGGAAATGGTTCAAATAAAAAATCCAGCAAAATCTGTCTAGAAGTTTAAAAGCTGGAAAGCACATGTATCTTCTGGATCTTGTGGTCTACTATGGTATTGCCCTTCCCATTAACCTCCCTTCTCTAGACAATGGCTGTCTAGATGCCAAAATTCCTCAATGGGTACAGATACTTCTCTTCACCCCGAGGGTGTATTTATGCACCTTGTTCCCTCTTCCTCTCTTATCCCCCCCTCTTATGCTGTCTAAGACAGCATAAGTTGCTTTTTGCCACAGAAGGCTAATTCTTTCCCTCCAGAAGGTGGCCAGAAAAAAAACAACCAAATAGTTTTCTCCAGAAAAAGTGAGAAAAACAGATCACACACACTTTGGCTACTGTATGACTACACCTGGGCTGTCTTCAGTATCCATCCTTGGCATCATGTCTCAAAAATACGATTTTGGCCAGCTGTGACACAGCCCTCATTTCACATACTCTGACCTGAAATAAAATCTTAGGGGAGCCACAGGCCTGGCCCACTGCAATGAGGACTGTGGTAAGAGTGATAGACGGTGGTAAGAGACTGATGGATAGGTATTCCCTCCTTCTCATGATCCACAGAGCTGAAGACTTCAAACCATCTTCTCAAAGACACCAGTTTCTCTTTTTTTGACTGAGACCTAGATAACAGAGACTTGGGTGACTGACATTTTAGGGGGTTAGTGAGGGCATAGATGTTCCCACACTTACTGTGCACTGACTGCTCCCAGTAGTGCACAGGAAGGGCTGAAAAATCTGAGCATGGAGGTATCACTCGGGTCATGAATCTCTCATGATGGAAATGAGGGCTGTGGTGTTCTATGCCAATGTCAATGGGTGTTTGAAAAAATAGATACTGATGCTGATAAATTTCTGTATGAGTCAATGCACTCAGTAGTCATATATTTGTAAATGTATGACTTTTTTTGTATGACTCTTTTTGCTTGTGTAGTGTTGCAGGATTTTAATTCCGCCAAAGCTCTCAGGCATGACCAAGGACTATTCAGGAAGTTGTTATTCCTTGATTTGCACAGGGACACAGAAATAGTACTGCCAGTCTGAGTCTTGCCTGAAAGACTGAAAAAAGGCATGGAGTGCAAGATAAAAAGGTTCAGGGTGCCATCACAGAATCACAGAGTCACGGGGGTTGGAAGGCACCTCTGGAGATCATCTAGTCCAACCCCCCTGCCAGAGCAGGGTCACCTAGAGCAGGTTGCACAGCATGGCATCCAGGTGGGTTTGGAATGTCTCCAGAGTTGGAGACTCCACCACCTCTCTGGGCAGCCTGTTCCAGTGCTCTGCCACCCTCAAAGCAAAGAAGTTCCTCCTCATGTTCAGATGGAACTTCCTATGGTCAAGTTTGTGCCCGTTACCTCTTGTCCTATCACTGAGCACCACTGAAAAAAGACTGGTCCCATCCTCCCGGCACCCTCCCTTTAAGTATTTATAAGCACTGATGAGATCCCCCCTCAGTCTTCTCTTCTCCAGACTAAAAAGACCCAAGTCCCTCAGCCTTTCCTCAGAAGAAAGATGTTCCAGTCCTCTAATTATCTTTGTATCACAAAATCAAGAAAATCAAGAAAATATTTATCATCAGAAAATCAAGATAAAAATACTGGTGAACAGCTCCCCCTGATTTACATTATGGTTGCAGAATGCACTAAATAAGCACTAAATAAGCATTTTACTGTTTATGGATTTGCCATGCAAATTGCACTTATCTTCTGCATACGGTGGGGGTCTTCCTCTAGGTTTCTGCAGGGTCTGAGGGGCAAAGCTGACAAAGCTTAACTAAATGAACCTTACTATGAGCTCTGCAGAGGCTGTCTTGAAGCCAGCAGTAAGTCAGTCAATATGTGAAAAAAACTTATTTCCCCTGCAGGATGTGGTTAACTTGTTTTTCAAAACAAGGGGGAATTAATCTTGCATTGTGTGACTTAGTCATAAATGTTGACCACAGCATCCTGTCTGTTGCTCGTGAGAGAAAGGTGAGCTGGTGAATGTGTGTGTTGGGGTTTTTTGACTAATAACCAAGTTGCTATGGAAACTATCACTCCATCAAACCATCATATATTATTTCCTGTTGGTGTCTTCCTAGTATATAACTGGAAAAAACGAGCATATTTTCTTCTCTTCTGATATGTCTATTTTCCTTCCTCATGCTCATATCAAGCTGCCTCCTAACTGATTTCTCCTTAGATATGTCTCTTTTTGCTATGATGAAAAATATCTTTCTGGGGTCTCTTCAAAGTGATCTGAAAGACCAGACCCCATTTGAATCCCCTAAGTCTAGAATTCATGGCCCTACTGAAGCTTTTTAATGTGCCAAAGAGCATCTCCACTTCCCTGTACAAAGTCTAGAAAAGACAAATTCAGCCAACAGGAAATATAAGTTGTATTTCTAATCTCATCGGTCATTAGGACAGTTGGAATTCAGCAATCTCCATCCTGAATTCAGAAGAAAAAAATCAGAACAAACCACAGCATTTTGGCTTAGAAAAACTTTATTTTCGTCACTACTACAGCAACCTAAAATGCATATGCCATACCTTTTGCAGAGGAAATACAGGTTTAATAAAGAAAAGCTCAATACCATTATCTGGTTGAATTGAATCACTTCAGCTCCAACACAGGTCTTCTCATCTACACTAGAAAATTATTGTTATTAAAGCTATCTAAAAAACTATAAGTAGCATCTACTGTGCCTGAAATCTGTCAGCATTTCTACAGACAGTAATGCAACATGCTTGTAAAAGGTGTTTTAAAAGGATCATATATCTATAGCGATTTCTCAAAGCTATTGAAGCAGGTTGTATGCTTCTACACAAAGGCTAGAAAAGTGGGGAGATCAATTTCTACTTAGGAGGAGAATGAGGAAAAATACAATCTCCTCAGTTCACAGAGAAAAAGAAATAGCAAAAGCAGTTACAAATCTTAGAACAAAATAAACAAGCTAGGCAGGATTCAACAGTATAAAATGTCTTAAGGGGAAAGTGCTGTGTTATGTGCTGGATGGTTATTGTCAGCAGACTTGACATTGGCTCTTCAACCCATTGTGCTGCTCGTACGTACTCTCTCCTGCTGTTCTTCAAATTGCTGTTGCCTTGCTTCCGCACTGTCTGGAAGAGCAAAGTGTGTTTTAAACTACATTTAATGCAATTGGGCCTACATGCCACTGTAGGTAGACTCACAAAACTTAGGCTGAACTATCTTTTGTGCCTCTTTGGATACCATAATTTAAAAATCCTCCCCCCTCCTCTTTTTCCTCCCACTACTTCACGTTTGTGTTCTGGGAGCCTTGCTTTTGACTCCTTACTTGCCTTGATTTTTCTCCTGGCTTTGTGCTTTGGCACTTGGAATAGTCAATTAGGTATCTCTTAGGCACTTCTGGCAATACCTGAGTTGCTCTGGCAAAGTAAGTTTGCTGCAAAGAATATTTGGGGACTAGCCACAAAGAACTGAGCTTTGGATACAGAAAGGGACTATTTTCTTTGTGGCTTGGGAGGAAGAGTGGTGGTGGGGTTTAATTGTTTTTTTGGGGCTGGTTTTCTAGGGGGGAGGTTGTCGTCATTGCTGGGTTTTTCCCCAGAAATCTGCAAGAGTTTTTTAAAGGGAACAGGAACAGATGAACATTGCTTGTGGGGTTAGAGAAATACACAAAGACAGGCGGTCATTCCTGGTATGTGCTTCCGGATCAAGACATGTGCTTCCTTACCTCAGAAAAGAAACAGCTTGATACTCATGAGTGTATTGAAGGCGATACTTTTTGCCAGCAGGACTCTCAAACCCAACACAGCCATAGACAGCATGTTCGCTTTCTCCACTTTGGTATCTGCTTAGTGATAGGGAAAAGATAGGAGACATCAGGGTCTAGATCTGGATATTGTGATATTGGCAGAAAGTATTAAAAACCACAAGTAATAGTTTCAGGAAAAGAAACAGCAGCAAAGGAAAAGATGATAGAGAAACGTGGCAATAACAGGGGAGGAGGATGTCTGTCTAGATTGGATTTTGCTTCCTGCTGCTTGTCTGTTACAAAACTCGCTACCCTGAAAAAGCAGGTTGTGTTTGGTGAATTGTCGTATCCTGATTCCTCTGCCCCTGAGAAAATATGTTTCCATGCATTTATCCTCAACATAGTAATGTAACTTCAGTCTATTTAGGTAACTGACCTTGTGCAGAGGTGTCTGTGGTGTTGCAAACCTTCCCTGTTACTGGTTCTTCAGCCTCCTTTTCTGTAGCATGATAAAGAAAAGGCATTATAAACTATATCCAAATTTTTAAAAGGAATAAACAAAATGTTCGTATGACCCTTCCCATAGGAACATGTGCGTAGTACAGTCTGAGGCTCAAATGACTAATCACTAACTCTAACATTAATTTGAGGAGATGATGACAAAAACAATCCCCTAAAATATAAAAAGTCATTTAGGAAAAAAAAAAAACCACTCCACCACTTTAACTGGTTGTTGTTTTCAGAAAGGCTGTTTCAGGCTGTGCTCTGGGAGGTTTGCTGCTATGCGGTGAAGTATGTAGTCATAAGCGAATGTACATTTTAAAAAAAAGATTGTGTCTTTTGTTTCCTCCCCAAAAAGTAACTCCAAGTTGTTAAACAGTTAAGACCATTTATTTTAGATACTTTTAAATATCTTTCAGCTCTGCCTGCTTACATATCAGATGTCTTTCCCATTTCCGCTGATTACCCAAGGCAATGCTTACTAGTAGGAGAAATAGCAAGCCCTAGAAGGTACTGCCTCCAGAAATAAGTTGCAGATGTACCACAAAATTGTACCTGATAATGTTGTGTTGGCTGTAATAGTCCTGTTCTCAAATGTGGCCGTGCAGGTCACCTCTTTGCCTTTTGTCACATTGGCCACCTTAATAGTATCGTACAACCCTTCTGATGTCAAAATGGAGGTACTCTGTTCATATACAACCATATCAGAGGACAACTCCAAGTTGATGTTCTTTGTATAGAAATTCCTTGCCAAACAAGCTGCTTTCCCAATGCTGCCATCTTCTTCCAGTTTCTTTGATTTCATCATAATGACTTCTGGGTCAGACCTTTTTAGATCGTCTATAAAAAAAAAAAAGCATTGTTTAGGTATGATTTGATTTTATTCTAAGTTTGCTTGAGTGCTAAGTCACCTGAAGTTCATATATACTCCAGCTGTGACTAATTCCTAACATTATCAATTCTTGCTCCTGCTTCCAAAAGATCAGATCAAAGACAGAGAGGGTGTATGAGAGTAGTTTTTTTTATAGGAGCTTTAATTCCACAGGATTCTAAGCTTCCCTTGGCCAAAGCTCATGCCTATATGTGAATATTTTATATGGGACCTGCAAATGAGATGAGAACTTTTATGAGTGCCACTCCAAGAGTTAAATTATTGCCCTTTCTCAACAATTTAATTCCTAAAAACAACCCTTCTATCAAGGACTGTCTCGCATATTCATGAGACATGAGGGAATAACTGTTTTTCCTTTAGTCTCCCTCCCCTCCCCCAAATCTTCTGATGTGGCTAAAAGTTCTAACCATAGCAAAAGCAGTAGGGTAAAGAGAAGTCAGCTTGTTGCTTCACTATTGTGCAAGGTTACTCCAATTAATGACGTTACTTGCAGAAATGAAGTATTGCTGCTGGAGTTGGGGACAAGGTTGATCTTTTCAATAACAAATACTCAGATGCAAGAAATATTTTTGCTTTAAGGTGGGAAAGTAGGAGAGAAGCAATCAGAAGTCTGTGAATTGCTTATCTCCACTTCTCCAGGAGTTTCTGATAAGGTCAAGAACTTTCAATTGTGGGGGATGTTTTCCCCACTAGACATTGCACATGGTGCAAGAGATCCCAACACAGTCTGGAGACAAGGAAAAAAGAATAGGATTGGTACTTGGTTCAACAAAAATTCTTATACTTGTTCCAAAAAGTGTGACCTTTCTCATCCATGTGCTATGCCATATTGTTAGTCCCACAGCTCCTGGGGCAGTTAGTATATTGCAGAATTTGTATAATGAACTGATTTGAAGGGAAGAACACCCTAAGGCCTATAAACTTGATGTCCATGGACAAATCTCACAATCTTCCTTAGATTAGTGTAATAACCTTCAGTGGTAGTTCTTTAGGGTCAAGATACCAACAAACATCTAGGCATGAAAAACGTGCCCTAGAACGGGACTTTTGAAAGAGCCTAAAAGATGTTGACAAGTTTTCACAGGATTCAGTATCTTTGCTCTCTCATGCATTTTTCAGAATAGTTACTCTGAAACTTTCAGATATATTTTTTGTACTTTGAAATCATTTTAGAGTTGAATTCCCAAGTCCAAGCAACATATATGAATGACAAAAGCTTGACAACTTCAAAAGCTGATTGTCAACTATATAGCAGCAACCTTGTTTGAGAATTTCTTATAAGACATACAAGTAATGTAGTAAGATTGCTGAACCTGAAGGGGATGTCTTTTCAGAAACCATTGGTCTCAAAATAATTTAGTAGCCAACAAATCATTGTATCATGATTTTTTAAAAATAAAATGTCTTTGCCTTCAGGTGGAGAAACTAGGGTGATTCCACATACTAATGTCAGAACAAGATTAGCAACATGAATTATAATAAAAACAGGAAACTAAAGGGAATCATCTAGTATGCTCCCTTGCCAAAAAGGGCTCAGCTTAGGAAACGTTATGAGACATATCAAAAAAGATTTACTTGTTCAATTTGACGGGAGCACCTGATGGGTCTTTTTGCTAAAGAGAGGTGCATTAGGCCTTGAATTTTGCATGGGCTGGCTCTACTAATAAAACAGACACAACTCCATGCTTGTCAACACCTACAGCAAACAGATACCAAACAGAAATCAAACGTTCATTGACTTCATTTGACCTATTCAGTTTCACTCAAACTCTGAACAATTTAGTAAGATTAAACTAGTACAGAAATATTGCATACAATTCCATTTAATGATTTTATATATTATACTTCTCCCCTCTCAGTGCTGTCTTTCTAACTCTGACAGAAGAGAAATTATTAGGAACTTAAATGTCAATCTCCACAGGAACTTTAGTTCCCTTCAGACTGTCCAAGCATGGCTTTGAAACCTAACAATTACTATGAAAAGCTTAGTAGGATGCCTCAGTAAGTGGATAGATGTTAAGTCCCAAAGAAATTCAGCATGATAGCAGCCAGGACTTGCCCCTGTGGAGCCCAAATTCTTTGGCAACTGCCGAGAAGTGCAATCAGCATGTTTTTTATACTTAAATTATCTAATTGCATACCAAAAGGTTATGCATAGAAAGCATAAAGTCTAATTAGTGACTTTAAAGCATGGGGGAGTGGCTGCCTGACTTCTAGGAGGAAGAAAAGGAAAAAAAGTTAAAATCCAAACAATAACAACTCAGAAGAGGTTAATACATAAAGAATACCTACTTGGCTCCACGGTCAGTTGAGTCCCCTTCCCAAAGATAAGAGCAGCAGTTACACCCAGTTAAAATGTGTAGATCAAAAAAGGCTCATTTCGCTATTCCTCCTACATACATTTCCTTTCCAGGTGCTGTAGCATGGTTTTGACAGAGCCTGTTAGTCCTGTGCATTCTTTGTTATCTAAGAAGATCTTTAGAGGCTTTTCATGTTTTCTGATCTTCAGTATTTCCAAACAGGCAGTATACTAGCAAGCTGCTTCTCTGGCATAGCTCACTGGGTAAGATCCTCAGCAAGAAAAAATGTACACTGTGAAATTGTAGTTAATAAAGAATTATGTCTTTATCAGACACCAGAAGCCTCAACTGAGTCCCACTGTTTTGCATTACCTGAAAATACAGCCATGAATTCCTACCGCTGCTTGCTTTTGGGAGGGATTTTTATATCAGGTTCTGGCAGTAGCATTGTATTAGCACAAAATGTTATACTTCATTTTCCCTTTAAACTTACAAAGTCATGGGAAAAGCTATATATTCCATAATGTTATGGGCCTTAGTTTTCTTAATGAAAGTTTTATCTAGAATAAACCAAACCAAACCAAACAAAAAAGCTTATCTGTCCTTAACTGAGCCCTCAAGAGGAGAATATGCATTGAATATCCTTTAGTGACTACTAAAGCATGTTTTCTATGCCATTTTGTGTTTGGGAGTTCTCAAAAGATTCAGGTAATAAAGTATGTCTGCTCTTAGCATCTTAAAATGCCTATTCGTATCTCGCAAGGAAATCCAAATTTAGCAACAAAAAGGTCAGGTTGCACAAATTCTGGAAATTTTGGCTTCAACGTATTAAGTATTTCAATGGACACTGAGTGACTTAGTGCTTAAGGCCTTTTACTGTCAAACATAATCGTAAAGTCTTTGTGCATCTTTGAAAATGTCATCTTATCCTTAGCTAGAAAAAGAGAAATTATTGAACAGCATGGAAACTTCACTCAACTGAAGTTTCATGTAATTTTGCGTCAGGATGTCAGAAAGGCTAGATAGGCAGGAAAAACAGAGAAAAAATGATTTAAAGCATTTCAGAGTAGAGGAGAAGACAAGGCTAATATGTTTCTCTTGTCAAATGAATTATTCTCTAACCCAAATTGTGGGAAACTCAGTGAAGTTGTTTTAGAAATTTGAGTAATGTCCTGTAAAAGTTTTCATAAACCAAGAATATCGTGTTGCCGTTAATGAGCCACATGCTCCCTTCAGCTGATTAGAAACAAATATTTTCTTGTCAGCAGAAGAACCAATATGCCAAACTTTTTTTAAAAAATGTAAGACCATTTATGTGAGAAACAAGAGTATCATATCAGCATTTCTGTAAATGTCTGAAATGGCAATACCATTGCTCAACCTTCCACCTGCCAGATTTGTTTTGTCGGTTGTTTTTTCCTGCCAAATTCTATTATTGTCTATGGGATACTTGACCTCTTTTTTTTTTTTTTTTTTACAATTATCATCTTCAAATCAATGTAGACTGATGTTAAAATAGTGGAATCTGGCATTTTCTTCTGGTCCTACATTTACAAATGCGGATTTACTGTTTGAAAAGAACAGATCTTTCTTCAGAAAAATAACTTTGTATTGCTTTGTCCCTTTGGAATTGGAAGCGGACTTAAATTGTTTCCAAATAGACATTTATTCCCATGCAAGATATCCTACAGACCTGGACAGATATCAGCACCTAAGGGAGCCCCATGCCCTTATGGGCTGAGAGCAGGATGTTTTAGGTATGTAAAATTACATAGGATATTTGCAGCACTTTGAAGACATGCAGACCACTGAAAGCATTGTAAAATGTCTTAAGGTGGGCACCTGGATGTTTGGGATGACAAAGATCAACCTAACAAACTCCCCTGTTGCCCCAACATTCACACTTACACAGAAAATCTTGGCGTGACATCCACCTTTTTTTATACATCATGAAATTCCAAATAAAGATAGGAAGAACTAAGGTTTGTTATAATCCCTACTCACCACATCTGTGTTTGCAAAGCCTAGGCAACTTGATAGCCAATTCTCATTCATTCTAAGTGGTCTTGGATATGAGGCAGCTGTGATACTTTAAGACCAGGGATATGTAACCTCCTTCTTCCTGTGTCTCCATGCCAGTGGAACTACTTACCTGGAGACACTATGAGCGTGCTGCCAGTGTCAAAAATTAACTTCTCATACCAGAGGGCTAAAGACCTCTCTCAAAACTTCTCTCCACTGTCAACTCTTCACTGAGCTGTGCATTCTTGCTCAAAATGAGGCAGTGAAAATACGCTGGAAGATAGGACACTCCACAGTAAATTTGGGCCAGAGTGCTATCCGGTCTGGGAATAAATTATAACATACTACAGCAGGTGTTTGGGGATCATAGAGTAATGGTGATATACAGAGGTAGCCCAGTTGTTCATGCAAAGCCTTCCTAAGCAGACACAAGCTGAGGATTCAACTTGAGACCATGGTTGGAGAGAGTGCACTGTAGGGATTATTGCAGCAGAAAATTCTTACAGTGAACCCTAATCATTACATTCCTTTGTCTTCCCTCACCTTAATTTTAACATAATTTTTAGAAATAAAATAACGGTACTTACTTGGTTCAACTGTGAGA
This sequence comes from Burhinus bistriatus, assembly GCA_013397275.1. Taxonomy (NCBI): domain Eukaryota; kingdom Metazoa; phylum Chordata; class Aves; order Charadriiformes; family Burhinidae; genus Burhinus; species Burhinus bistriatus. Next base: position 30,589 of record VYXH01003314.1, read on the forward strand.
GTGGTCCCATTTCCAAATACAAGCTTATCTGTCCTCACACTGCTAATACTTATTCCAATAACTCACTCTTTCCTCATGGTATTCAAAAGTGTTGTAAAAACAGGAGATGAAAAACAGGAGATGATATTTGTGCTAATTATCCATGTGTACAGCCCCATAAGGGTATCCAGAGCCACATTTCTTCCAAAACTGGAAAGGGAAAAACAATAATTGAATAGTTCAATGATTTCAAATAGCTTGATTGAGTACAGAATTTCCAAGTTTTCCCTTTCTTCTGTCTTTTAGAAACCTTGTGAGCTCTATATTTCCAGGATAAATAGAGATAAGAAAAGAATGTTCTATTTGTCTCCTTGATCATTTCAGTCACCCATTTCCTTCCTTCCCCAAAATATATTGCCTTTTTTTGTTCTTTGGGTTTTTGTACAAGGCCCTATGCTGTTTATATCATTGTGGTACTCCAGCTCCCAAACACAGTGATACATTTCATTACAAAAAATGTCTCTTCCTTCTTTTTCACTACACAGAATTTTGGATTATACAGGCAGTCACATGACTTCTCAAGTGGTTTCTGACCCACATGAAGAGACATGATATGGCTTTCAAAGAAGAGTATAAAATAATACCAAAAAGGTTGAATTATAAGTGAAAAATTGGGGATTACATGACACCTCTGAAGAGTCTCATGGAAAAAAAAAATCAGTACTTTCAGTGTTATCTCAAAGCATTTATGAAACGTCTTCTGGGCTTCAGGAAGCTGTCTATTTTTTCACCTTGAATTTGCTTTCCGTACTCAGGAGCATGAGTAATATGCCTCATCTGGGCTCTTAAAGTTGTTGTCTGGGGGTCATTTGGTGCCTTAGAAAGTCTTTATGCCATTTTAAGTAAGATGAGAAAGCAGGCAAAATAATTGTTCCTTGTTAGGTAGAGGCACTGTACCCATGGCAATTAAAGAGTAAAGGAGCTGTTGCAGATTGATCAAATCCTTCATGATGATCAATTTCTTCATCATTAGCACTATCTGGACCTTGATGGCAAGAGATGGACTCAGCCTCTGAGACTCTGCTGCTTCAAGAGCCCACTTCTTCCTTTTATAACAAAGGAGAGGCAGGTTGAGTCTGTGCCCACCAGGACGGGAAATGGAGGTTTCCATGATGATAAAGGCTGGGAGTTTGTGACTTCAGGCACAAAAAGGAAGGGTCTTGCTTCACCTGAAGATTTGCAACTACAGAATAGATTCAGTGCTGTCATAGCAAATGAGGAGCTAGGAGATCTGTCAAACAAAGTGTCTGAGCCCATTGACCATGAGCCACAGAGGACCACCAGAAAAAGTGGTGAGTGTTACTAACAAAAGGCTCCCTGTTGCAAGGAACAGAAGCCCCCTCTGACAGCTGGACCTGTCATCTGGGAAGGTTTACTCCTTGCCATGGACTTGGATTGGGGACATTGTTAAAAACTTGCAAAATTTATTACACCTACAGACTATCACCCCCTGCTGCTCTTCCATGTGGGTATTAATGATACTGCCAGGTGAGTCCTGGAAAGTAGCAAGCAGGCTCTGGGGGTGATGGTCAAGGGCACGTGGGCCCAGATGGGTTTCTCTTTGATCCTGCTGGTGAGGGGGAGGGTGCTGAGAAGGAGGAGGTGATGCGTCCTACTGGTCAACTGTTGTTCGCACAGCTGGCATGGGCAAAAGGGACTTGGTTTCTATGACCATGGGACTCTTTTTGAGGATAAGAACGGTTTGGAAGAGATGGGATCCACGTGACTAAATGAGATAAAAGCATCTTTGCCAACAGGTTGGCCAACCTGATAAGAAAAGCTTTAAATTAGGAACAACAGGGGAGGAAGAGGATGACCAATAACCAAGCGAAAGGGGGTTGGGAAGGGTTGGTACAAAATGTATAAGAAGTGATATGAACAGGACAGACTTCAATAATAATAATAAAAAAAAGGGCTGAAACAGGTGCACTTCAGGTATGTGTACATAAGTAAGGAAATATCTATGGGGAAAAAGAAAGCCTTCTTACAGTTTCTGGGAAATTAACATAGCTAGGTGCCTCTTTAAAGTGCCTGTGCACAAACACAGGCAGTATGAGGAACAAGCTAGAGAAATTAGAGCCCTGCTAGTAGTTGCAGGGCTATGATCTCATTGCCAATATAGAGATGTGGTGGGAGAGCTCACATGACCCAAGAAGTGAAATGCATGGTGAAGTGCAGGTTAGTGCACAGTGCCTGGGTTCCTCTCCAACATGTTGCAGTTTTAACTCCTTGGCCTGGTTGCAGAGCTATGGGATCACGAAGGTGTGGTGGGGTGTAGTGGATGAAGCCAGGCTGGATTGAGGGGAGCCCTGAGGAGAAGGACTCGGGGGTGTTGGTGGATGAGAAGCTCAACATGTGCACTCAGAGCCCAGAAAGCCAACCGTAACCTGGGCTGCATTAAAAGAAGTGTGGCCAGCAGGTTGAAGGAGGTGATTCTGCCCCTCTACTTTGCTCTGGTGGGAACCCACTTGCAGTACTGTGTCCAGCTCTGGGGCCCCCAGCATAAAAAGGACATGGACCAGTTGGAGCGAGTGCAGAGGAGGGCCATGAAGATGGATGGCATGTCCTATGAAGACAGGCTGAGAGAGTTGGGGTTGTTCAGCCTGGAGAAGATAAAGCTCCGGGGAGACCTTACAGCAGCCTTCCAGTACTTAAAGTGGGCCTACAGAAAAGGTGGAGAGGGACATTTTATCAGTGTAGAAATAGGATGAGGGGTAATGGTTTTAAACCGAAAGAGGAGAGTTTTAGATTAAATATTAGGAAGAAATTCTTTATTGTGAGGGTGGTGAGACACTGGAACAGGTTGGCCAGAGAAGTTGTGGATGCCCCATCCCTGGAAGTGTTCAAGGCCAGGTTGGACTAGGCTTTGAGCAACCTGGCCTAGTGGGAGGTGTCTCTGGCCATGGCAGGGAGGGTGGAACAAGATGATCTTTGAGATGCCTTCCAACTGTAACCATTCTATGATTCTATGATTAGGGAACACAGGCTGTGAAGGTGAGGATGGAGGATTGCCCTTTCTGTGAGGGAGCAGCTGAAATGTATGCTTTCAATGTACAATGAGCCAGCTGATAGCATATGGGTCAGGATTAGAGGGCAGATCAGCATGGTGACACTGTGGTGGGTCACTACTACAGATCATCTGATGAGGAAGAAGCCATCTTCAGACAACTGGAAGAAGCCTCATGTTCACTGGCCCTGCTCCTCATGGGGGACTTGAACTATGTCAAATGTCTGTTGGCGGGACAGCACAACCAATCAAGTAGTTTTCTGGAGTGTAGTGATGAAAACTTCCTGACACAAGTGACTGATGAGCTGGACCTCCTACTTGCAAATGAGGAAGAATTGGTGTAGATGTGAAGGTCGGACATCCTTGGCTGCAGTGATGATGCAGTGCTTGAACTCAGAATCCAGAGAGGAGAGAGCAATGCAAAAAGCAGGACCAGAGCCCTGGACTTCAGGAGAGCAGAATTTGGGTTCTTCAGGGATCTGCTTGGAAGAATCCTATGCTTTACTGTCCTAGACAGAAGAGCAGTCTAGGAGAGATGCTTAACTTTCAGACATTAGCTCCTTAAAGCTCAAGAATGGTTCATTTTGACAAAGCAGTAAGTCAAGCAAAGGTGGCAAAAGGCAGAAGGAACAAGGGGCTCCTGAATAAAGTCATAAATGGTAAATACAAAGGATCCATATGTGATTCAAAGTCCTTGTTCTGATGTCTAGTAGCTGGGAGATTACTAGTGGGAAATATCCTTTCTAGTTGCCTGTTCTTTTTTTTCATGCATCTACTTCTGGCCACTGTTGGATGTGAATTTAGAAGGATCTTTGTTCTTACCAAAAAAGTATGAACAAATCTTACCTCCTCTGTGCTCTGAGACAAACACAAGAACATAATGCTAAGCTTAAATGGAAACATCTAAATACAGTAGGTTAATCTCCACTTGCTCAACTTGAGCTGACGATCAGATGTCTGAAATGACATGCTTGCAAGATCCAAGATCTGATGTCAAATGTTGGGGAAAATGGTCTTACATAGAAAGGTCTTTCTTCTGTCTGAGTCATTCTGGGAATCAAATTTGGGTATGTGAACACAGTTGTCTGTGGAAAAAGAGACCATGTGGGGCACCATGTTTGCATTTTCAAAAGAAGTCAGTGAGTGAGACAATTTGTGTGTAGTGGTTCAGCCTTTTTCAATCACTGTGGTACGTAGTCCACACAGTGGTAGACAGTTCTACAAAAACATTTGCTTTTTTCAGTGCCAGATAATATCTCTTCTTTCATGTCCTTTGAAGAGCTGGATTTCATTTTCCTCTTCCTCTACACTGTTCTAATTCTGAACAGTCTCCAGAGAGGTTGCTGTACACTAAAAATAACATTATTTTGGCAGATAGGGTAGTATTAATCTCTCCCTAAAATATTGTTCATACTTGTCAAAAAGGAATATTGTTATTTTTGAGATATTAGAGCTGTTGTCACTTAAAGGACCCGATTACTGGTTTATCTTTTAACAAACATCAAGAGAGTTAGGGTGAAATATTTTAAAGAATATCTGGGGACCAGCTGCCTCTTGTTTTTCAATTTAATTTTATTTATTTTTTTTCAATTTAGTTTCATTCTACATTTCCTAACTCTTTCTGGACCTTCAAGTACTTATGTTCTCAAAGCCTATTTTCATGCCAAATAAAAAAAAATCAGTCTATGATGTTTATGAATTGTTCAAAAGCTATTTTGGTTTAGCTGATGATGGTTTAATGGACTCTGTTTGCCTTGATGTGCTAAATTTGTTTATTTACTCAGATATTTTAATATTTCTTGTTTGAGTGCCATTTTTATTGGGAGTTTTTTCCTGATTACATGCACCATTTTTTTTCTCAGTTTCTCTGATTTTGTGAACTAGATTATTGGACCACTGAGTTGGTTTTTAACTTTTGATTTATTTGTATGTGCCTTTGGCTGAGTTTGAAAGTGGGGAAACATCTATTTATAGTTGGCTTTTAATTTGATTTTTATCTCACTTCAAAGATTTTGATTAATAGTTACCTGGAATTGTGGAGCAGTTTCTGAATCCTCAAATCCAGTTCTAAGACACAAAAGGAAATAACATTATTCCATCCCACTCACAAATCTTCCTGGTTCCATGCTTTCTTACTCCATGTTTATTTGCATTATTTTTGTTACCAAGTACAAAAGTTTCTCATTTTTAATCACTGTTTTTAATACCAGTGCTGGTATATCTTCTGTTTTTAACACGAGCATGCTCATCTGCTGTTGCCTTTATTGTGTCAAGTTGTCTTCTCCTCCGTATTGCCTCACTCCTCCAGGACAGTTGTGAAGTTGGCTGATGTGATACTTTCAGTCTCTTGAACTCTTGACAGGACAAAGCTCTAAATATCTCTTGCCGCAGGCCTGGGTACATACAGGTGCCTCTCCCACACCCTTCGCTTGCTGCCAAACCTTCCCAGAGCAGTGATACCACACCCTGCTTGTCACTGAGATCTCAGATGCAGTTGAACAGCCTTTTTCCATTTGGGTGGCCGCAGAAACACACCTGTTTTCACAGCCTCCCGCAAGCCACACACTTGGATTTGTTCCATTTAAAAGTCGAGGTTTGCCTTTGTTTTTTCTTTCTCTGTCCTGGTGCATCCTCTCCAAAAAACTGCAGGAGACGCTCCAGCACTGCCAGTGATGTGTTAGAAAGCATGTTTAGACCGACTGAGTTCCAGGAGGTGATACTGAAGACCTTTCCTTGAGTTCTGTTTCAAAGGAAATGAGAAGAGAGGGAGTCCCCCTTTCCTCTAGAAAAGTGTCCTAGGCAGATGAAGATACATTGTAGAGGGGAACTAGCAGGTGGTTTGTGCATACATGGTTGTCTGAATTCCTTCAGCCCTTGCTGAAAGGTCTACACTGCCTCTTTCCAGAAGAAACTACCCTGTCCCTTTCAGCATAATTCTTCTTGAATCCCTCAAAATCTCCATTTGTACTTTAACACAATTTCCCATTTTTTGGGAACAGCTCACTCTGAGCCTAGCTCCCAGCACATTCACCTGATTTCATCACATATGTATAAGAGGCTGTGTCCATGGCTTTTATTGTCAAGGAGAGCTGGTTCTGGGATACATCCTTCGAGAACGCGAGTTTTCTCTTAACAGGTGCAGTGGAAATTATGTTCTTCTGTGGACAAAACCATCCCATTCTACCAAGACAGAAATGTTACTGGTCATGGATTCCCTGGAGACACTATAGGTCATCTTAGGAAACTAGGTGTTTGAGACCAACCAGTAAGTCACAACCTTCAATATGGAGAGGACAGCTAAAGGTAGTGATTTAGAGAGATCTATAATATCTGCTTGGGGAAGGCTTCTGAAACTTACAAGAAAGGAGAGTGTTCTGCTTTCAGCTAAGATAGAGTTAATTTTCTTTCTAGTAGCAGCTGTGTTTGGGATTTGGTTGAGGAATGTTGATACACATATTGTTTTAGTTGTTGCTAGGTAATGTTTATATTAGCCAAGGACTTTTTCAGCTTCCCATAGAAGCTGAGAGGGAGCATAGACAGGACAAGCTGACTGGGGGATATTCTATACCACAGACGTCATGCTCAGTATACAAATGGGGGTTGGACAGGGGGCAGGGATCCATGATCCCTGCTCAGAAAGGGCTGGGAAACCGGTCTTCAGGTGGTGACAGTGACTTGTATGATTTTGTTTTGTATATTCTTTCACCGTTATTGTTATTTTCCTCTTCCATTACTGTTATATTAAACTGTCTTTATCTCAACCCATGAGGTTTTTTTCCTTTCCCCTCCTTTTCTCCTTCTTCTGTCTACGCTACTTGGGGGGGAGGGCGTGGGAGGGAGCAAACGGCTGCATGTTCTTAGTTGTCAGCTGGGGCTAAACCACAACAGGTAGTAACAGAAGAAATAAAGTAGCATTTGTTTTGCATTTATAGACTTTGCAAGACATCTGACATTGCTCTTAGAGGCAATCTTGTGTGTCAAATGGCTCTTAGATAAATCCACTGCAGCGATTCTTCCATAGAGCCAAATGTGTCAATCAGGGCAAAGTTTGGGGATAACTGATCTCATATCTCTAGCTCTTGTATAGGAGCCCCAGAGCAATGCAGGTATGCAAGCATATGGATTCATTTGCATATGGAGATATATATGCAAATGCACTTCCATGAAAATCTACACTTCCAAATACAGAAATGAATGCTCAGTCCTCAGAATAAGAATACATATGTTTACTCACATGGAACCAAAGCTAGGAGTGCAGAGAAGAAATCTTTCACCATATCCTGGGAAATATCATCTTGGCAGTGCAGTTCCTGGTGCAGTGCCACTCCCTTCTCAGATACAACTGATTGACTATTGTTATGTGCTGCTGTAACATTGCTCTGAGACTCTCTGAACAATATGAGGTATACAAATGCAACCGAGTTCTGTCTTTCCATGTTAAAATTTTAGTTCCTTCAATGCTCGTTGTGCTGCTTCAAAAAAAAACCCAAAACCAAACCTCTTTCCTTGTCGCTTTCTGCCTGTGAGAGAGACTAAGAATGGAAGAAAGTAAAAGCATTTTCATAGTTTTTGTTTGTGCTTGTGAGAGACTGCTGCTGCTGCAGCACCTCTGTGCCCCTTTCAAGGAAAGTCAGCCCAGACTAGTCTTGAGAAGTTTGGGAAGAGCCTTGCCTTGCAGGCACCACAACAGACCTGACTGGATTTAACCCCGCTCCTTCCAGCTCTGGCCTGTTTCAAGTACTGCTCCCTTTTCCAACTCTCTGGTGCTGCAGAAATAGGTGGCTGTGTCTCCAGCTGATGCCAAGAGCCCTTCCATCAACAGCTGGTTCCTGAAGGAGTCTGCAGGGCTGGTGACTTCCTCAAAAGCTCTTGCTCTTGTTATAGTCTCAGATCTGGGAGAGAAGCACACAAAAAGAAACAACTCGGATCTTGACCATGGGAAAAAAGAAGGCAGACTGTCTGTAAAGTAGCTTTGCTTTCCAATGCAGAGTCCTACACCTCAGGAGGAATAATTCCATGCACCAGTATAGGCTGGAGGACTGCTGCCTGGGAAGCAACAGTTCAGGAAACAGCCTGGGGGTTCTGGTGAACACCAAGTTAGCCAGCATGTGCCCTTGTGGAATAGAAGGTTTTCCTCCATTAGGACAAGTGTTGTCAGCTGGTCAAAGGGATAATCTGCTCCTGCTACTCACCACTGGTTAGGCCACAATTGGAGTACTGGCTCCAGTTTAGGCTCCCTACTACAAGAGAGACCTGGACATACTGAGGAGAATCCAGCAAAGGGCCACAAGGATCATGAAAGGGACTAGAGCATCTCTCATATAAAAGAGACCTGAGAGAGCTGGGACTGTTTGCCCTCAAGAAGAGAAAGCTCAGGAAGGATAGAAATATCTGATGGAATGGTGCAAAGACAATGGGATCAGGCTCTTTTCAGTAGTGCCTAGTGACAGGAAAAGAGGCAATAGGCACAAACTAAAAGACAGGACGATCCATCTGAAAATCAGGATACACTTTTTCACTCTGAGAGTGAAAAAGCACTGGCACAGATTACCCAGAGAGGTTGTGGAGTCTCCCTCTTTGGGGATATTCAAAAGCCATCTGGACATGGGCCTGGACCACCAGCTCCAGGTAGTCCCACTTGAGCAGGTTGCTTGGACTGTCCCGATAAGTTCCATAAACAGCTTTTTACAAGAGTATTGAGGAAAACTCACTTTCCTCTTGTGCCTTCTTTGCAGTTTCAATGCTGCAATTCAAGAGAGAAATATGCAAGTGACACAAAAGTCACATGGGTGGGTAAAAAAGAACCACACAAAGGACTCAGGAAAGCTATTCAGCATGGTTGGTTGCTGTACTTATGAGGTCTGCTGTATTTATGGTGTATGGTCCTCTGTTAGATCTTATGGCATACTCTTCTTCTGTAAAGTTCAGACACAGGTACATTCTTATGCGATGAGGTTGCACAACCGCTTACACAAACCCAGAGCCTGGCTTTGGAAGGATGGGGAATTCATTCCCATTTTACCGGTTGACTTCCTGGAGCCTGAGAGGCCTACTGCTGGCCACACCTTGTTGCTGGAGGCAGGGATCTGGAGACAGTGGAGATGAGGGAATTCAATCAGGAAATGATCGGTAGAGGCTCTCCATTTCCCACTCACAGCCACCTAAAAGCCACGGCTGGAGAATCGCAGAGTGTCGCGGTCAAGACGGACTAAGCGACATGTACACTCATCAATATGATCAAGCAGTTCTTTTTATTTATTACAAGCGTGCTCTTTTTATATATTTCTAGCACCAGCATGTTATAATGGGATTGGGTAAAAAGGTGTTTTTAATATTCTCATTGGATGACTTTTATCAGCTTCCTCCTAGCTTGCTTCATCCTGGCATGTGGTCAGCAGCTCCTTAGAAGTTACTTGCTTCAGCTTAACTTCTGTAACTCCCTTATCTCAAGGATTCACCGGAATCTTATCAAGGTCGAGCTTGTGTTCTTCCATCTAGTTGTCAGCAGGCCAACTGCCTGCCTCAACAGCAGAGGGTACATGGTACTACGGTGGCAGCAAATGAGGTCAGAAGGAAAGACTAGAGGTCCCCTAGAGTCAGAAACCCAAGGACATAAGAGCACTCTCAAAGCATTTCCAGACCACAAAGCTGTCTCTTGAAAGCTCTGGCTGGCCATCAGGCCTCATGCTGTCCTTTCAGGCTCCCCAGAAAGGGCATTAGAAAGGGGGAGCAGAAGAGGTGCAAGTTTTGCTCACAGGACGGTAGAAGAGTTGAGGCTTAAGGACCTCTGGAAAAGGTCTAGTTTAACCCTCTTGCTTGAAGCAGAGTCAACTAGAGTAGGTGTACTGGTTCTGGTTGGGATGGAGTTAACTTTCTTCACAGCAGCCTGTATGGGCAGCTGCAATATTTTGTGACCAAAACTGTGCTGAAAACACGATGTTTTAGCTGTTGCTGAACAGTGCTTACACAGCATCAGGGCTTTATCTGTTTCTCACATTGCCCCACCAGCTACACAGTCAACCACAACTGGCCAAAGTGATATTCCATACTGCAAGACGTTATGCAAAGCAGCCACACTCAGTGGGATAAGGGAGAGAATTGAAAGGATAAAAGTGAGAAAACTCATGGGTTGAGATAAAGAGAGTGTAATAGGTAAAGCAAAAGCTGCGCATGCAAGCAAAGCAGAACAAGGAATTCATTTGCTACTTCCCATCTGCAGGCAGGCATTTAGCCATTTCCAGGAAAGCAGGGCTCCATCATGCTTAACAGTTACTCTTGTAGACAAAATGCCATAACTCTGAACATTCCCCCCCTTCCTTCTTCTTCCCTCAGCTTTTATTGCTGAACATGACGTCATATGGTTTGGAATATTGCTTTGGTCAGTTGGGGTGAGTTGTCCCATCTGTGTCCCCTCCCAATTTCTTGGGCACCCCCAGCCTACTCGCTGACAGTGCTATGTGAGGAGCAGAAAAGGCCTTGATGCAGTGTAAGCACTGCTCAGCAATAACAAAACATTGCTGTATTATCAACATTGTTTTCAGCACAAATCCAAAACATAGCCTGATACTAGGTACTATGAAGAAAATTAACTTTAACTCAGGCAAAATCAGCACAAAAGCAATAAAAGCTTAGGGAGAGAGGGAGGAAAGGGGGATATTTGGAGTTATAGCATTTGTCTTCCTAAGTCACCATTACCTGTCATGAAGCCCTACTTTCTTGGAAATAGCTAAACATCTTCACGCTGATGAGAAAAAGGAAATATTTTCCTTGGTTTGCACATGCAGCTTTTGCCGTAGTTATTATACTACCTTTATCTCAACTCACAAGTTTTCTCACTTCTACCCTTCATATTCTCTCACCTACCACACTGCAGGTGAGTGAGCGAGTGGCTTTGTGGGGCTCAGCTGCCAGCGGGGTGGAGCCACCACAGCAGGCTGTCCAGAACCTTGCCCAGTTCAGTTTTGAGCATCTCCAAGAATGGAGACTACAGAGCCTCTCTGTACAACCTGTTCCAGTCTTAAATCACCTTGATAATACAAAAATGCCAGAGGCCTGCATGGATAAACAAGGCTAGGGAAAATGCAGGCCCGCTGGCAAATGGGGTGGGGACCTGCTGACATAGGACATGGAAAAGGGATGAGGTACTGAATGCCTTATTAGCCTCGGTCTTTAAAGCAAAATGGTCGTTCAAGAATCCCAGGACCCAGAGTCCAGGGGGAAAGGCTGGAGCAAGGAACATGTACCTTTGTACAGTCCATGTCACTGAGCACTTACCTAGTCCATAATAAGTTGCTTTGTCTCTGATGTTTCCAGGGAAGTCAGTGCTGAAAGTGTAACGAAGTTAAGAATACAAAACACCCACTCTCTCCTCATCCACGAAGCTCATTGTCTTACTGTAGAAGGCTTTAATTTTGGTTAAGCACAATTTCAGGACAACCCCACCTCAGAGTAAGTGAATGTGTCCTGAAGGAAGCTGTGACCCTATGCAGAGTTCACGCTGGAGTAGGCTCCTGGCAGGAATGGCGGTCTTGTGGAGAGAAGCCCACATTGGAGCTGGTTTTCCAGCAGGACCTGTGCCCTGCAGGGGACCCACGCTAGAGCAATCTCTTCCTGAAGGACTGCATTCTGTGGAAAGGACCCATGCTGGAGGAGTTTATGAAGAACTACAGACCATGGGAAGAACCCACATTGGGAAAGTTCAGGAAGAACTGTGTCCCAAGGGTCAGACTCTATACTGGAGCAGGGGAAGAGCATGAGGAGGAAGGAGCAACAGAGACAACATGCAATGAACTGACAACAACCCCCATTCCCCATACCCCTGTGCCACGAGAGGGGAGGTAGAGAAGTCAGGAGTGAAGTTGAGCCCGGGAAGAAGGGAGGAGTGGTGCGACGGTGTTTTTAGATTTGTTCTTCTTTCTCTGATTTGTTAATAAATTAAATTAATTTCCCCAAATTGAGTCTGTTTGGCCTCTGATGGTAATTGCTGGGTCACCTCCTTGCCCTTTTCTTGACCTATAAGCCTTTCGTTGTATTTTTTCCCCCTTTCCCGTAGAGGAGGGGGACTGATGGAGTGGCTTGGTGGGCTTCTGGCAGCCAACCAAGGTCGACCCATCACACCTTGTCTATTTCTTCTTCCTGATCATGTGATCTGTAGTAGCCACCCACCACAATGTCACCCATGCTGACCGGCCTTCTCTCTTTCCTAAGCAGCCTGACTCCATCCACTACGGTGGTCCTCTAGGCTACTGCACCACATCTCCATGATCCCACAGCTCTATAGCCAAGGCACAGAGGAAAAACTGGGCCATGTTGGACAGCAGCCCAGGCAATGTGCAACAACCTGCGCTTCACTATACAGTCTCTGATGTTCCCACAATTGATCATCTTGAACCATGAATGGTCTCAGCCCTTCAACCACACTTC
>VYXH01003315.1:8158-22361 GCA_013397275.1 Burhinus bistriatus
TTCTGTGATCATGCTCTGATTTTACACCTCTGGCAATATACAGACACGTACAGAGGAACTGTGCGTTACTCCAAAGTCTCTGCCAACCTTTCACCTGCTGTGACATTAAATCGAGGCCTTTTTGGGAACAGCAAACTGGTGAATTGCTAAAGAGATGGCCGAAAAAGCAGGGGAAAGGCCGTGTGGGTTAGTAGGCGCACCACAGAACAGATTCCCAAGCAAATCTGGCCACGAAAGCCTCAACTTCCCCATCTGTTCTGACCCTGCAGCTGACTTTAATAGCTGTAGATTTAATATAATGGTGAGAAAATACATCTATCAGCTTATCCTGTCTACAAGGAGTCTCAGCTTGAACCAGACTTACCAAATACGCCACAAAGGACAGGTAGATCACACTGAGAATCCCAGCCCCGATGTACAAAGCCATGTGGTTCAGAGACAGGACGTAGGTCACCACGAAGTACATGTTAATACTGCAGATCAGGAGGATCAGCATGCCACCAGCGATCCTCCAGAACCTGCGAGCAAAATCAGAGCAAAACAGGGTGAGGCGGAGGGGCCACTCTTGCGTTTGGAGGAGATGCTGTAGGCCAGGAGGCGAGCAGAGGAATGAAACATGTGCCTGAGGCAAGCAACACGCTGTCTCCTGCTCGGAGGTGATTTCCTTTGTACTTACAATCCATTGGCAAAATCATTCATGACACTGGGCAGGCTGGTGAACGTCAGGACAGGGATCAAAGCGAATGGAAGCTGCAATAAGCAAGAAAATATAGAAGAATAAAGAGTGGAAATTCTTCTGATGATCTCAGCACAGACAAACATCCAAGGCTTGCTCACATCTGACAGCATTTCCCCAAAGCTATTGTAAAGTGAGTCAAAGGGACTTCCCCTGGCTGGAAGAAGGAAGCAATTTCAGATCCTGGATGATCCTCTGCACCTCCCCCCAGCAGACCAACATCTCCTCACTCTGCTCTGTCGCTCCTGCAAACCCTCAGGCACCAGAAACCGAAATATTCAGTGCTAGATGTTTTTCTCCGAAACCTGGCTCCCAAACCGTGCACTGCTGCTCACCTGGAGGCTCATAAGAACATTTAAGAAGTCGTTCATGCCAGTCAGGTGTTCGACGTCCTGAAAGATGGCGACCAAGAGGGTGGGGGTGATGGCAATAGAGCGAGTCAGCAGCACCCGGGCAAATCGGGACCACCGCAGGTTCAGGAAGCCCTGCAGAAAACACACAGAGCAGCTGCTGGGTGAAAACAGTACAGAGACTTCAAGCGCAGCAGGAAGAGGGGGGCTCGGGGTAGGATTAAAAGCTGATTTATTTGAAAGGCACATCAGGGAGTTTTATGGGGCTTCCAGCAAGAGCTGCGCGTCCAAGGAAGGGAAATCATCGATATTAGCTTTAAAGGCTCGGGAATAGAGAGAACAGGGATGCAGGCAGACACTAAGAGTGCTAATTACCTCCATGACAAACTGCCCAGAGTACGTCCCCGTCATCGTTGAGCTCTGGCCGGCAGCAAGGATTCCGATTGCCCAGATATAGAGAGCAGCAGGGCCAAAGTAACAGCCCAGAACGACACCCTGGAACAGAGATTTGCAGTCTCATGTCAGTTCAGTCCCATGTCTGAGAGCGAGAACAAGAAAAAGCAGGTGAATTCCCTTGTGACCACATTATCACGGGTGTTGAGTTGAAAGAGAAGGAATAATCCATCAGTGGGAGAGGGAAAAGCATTCCCCACGCCGGCACCAGATAAGGCAATACGTCATGGGCTGCAGTTTTAACAAAGCCATCAGGATGGATGCAAGAGAAAACTTTGTCATGGCCAAGCTAATAAAAGAGGGGAGCAGACAGCCGGGAAGTCTCTGGGGTCAGGTTAGATGCAGCATGATTACCAAAGGGATAGATAATTTTGCTTGTGAAAGGGCTGGGCTCAAGGATCCCCAGGGGTCTCCTCCAGCCCTGTTTTCGGTGACCACACATTACAGGTCCTGGCCTTCAACACTCTCTGTTTACCCAAAAGCAGCAGCCGCTACCAGAGAAGGACGCCAGACTGCTGGAGACGAGGCCATGCCGCCCCGCAGGTCACTCACCCCTTTGTAGATATCCACTTCCAGTGTCTGGTTGTTGTTTGGGAAGAGCGAGGAGTGCGGGCTGCTGGTGTTCACGCAGACGGCGTTCTGCAACAATACGAAGGGGCAGGAGGTTGGGTTTGCTCAGTGAGAGAGAAGTGAAGATGAGCTGCATGCGAGGAGCAGCGGGTGCTGGAGGTCCTAAGCTGCTGGGTGCCTCTTCAGGCTGGTTTAAATGGAAATAATGAGCACCCCTGTTCTTCCCCCCCGCTCCCCCCCTTTACCCACAGAATATATGGGCTCTGCTTGACCCAGGGGCACTGATAAGGCTGCCCCTCTGCTCACACCGTCCCTGTTACTGGTCCAAAAGCTCCAGGGTTCAGTGTCAGCCAGCCTGCGATAAGCAAAATCCCAGCCCCAACTCACCACATCTGCATTTGTCTTTTCAAAGAAAGCCTCAGCGAAGACGGTCACAACAAAGATGTTAATGATGAAGGAGACAAAGAGAGCGATGCAGGACTCGATGAAGAAATACTTATTAGCTTCTTGTACTTCCCTCTTGTTTGCACGGTTCACTTGCCGGGACTGAAAAGGGGATGGTGACAACAATAGGCTTGAGAAACACGAATTCGCTATTATATTACTTATATCTGTAATTATACTGTATTAGAGAGTGGGACATGGGTCACTGGACAGGAAAAGAACATGCAGAGGGAAGAAAAAGCAAACCCCAGCATTTGCAGAAGCAGCAATGGCTGTTTTTGCCAGCGTGGCTGCGCTAGCCAAGAGACCACTTCTGGTGGCAGATCCACACGTAAAGGACACGTGTCCCCAAAGCTCTCAGGGCTTTCCCTGTGCCAGGGACCCAACCAGCCTCCTTCAAGGGGTCTGCTACGTCCCAACCGAAGTAAATGCTTAAAGCAGACTCCCAGAGGCTGTGACCGCTTGAGCATTTCAGGCCTCCCAGTGCGCCATCCCCAGGAATCATAGAATGGTTAGAGCTGGAAGGGACCTTGAAGACCATCTAGTTCCAACCCCTCTGTCATGGGCAGGGACACCTCCCACTAATCAGCGCAGCCGCTTACCTTGACCAAGGCAGAGTGCAGGTACATGTTGTGTGGCATGATAACAGCGCCCACAATTCCTACAGCTTGCTCCAGCTGGGCTGTGCCGCAGTTCTGGCAGTAGGGGATGAACAGCCCTTGTAGCAGCTTCTCCTGGTCAGGTTTTACAGTGATGTACTGGGCACAGAGGCAAAAGAAACATGGGTCTTTTTAGCAGGACACACGTCACGCAGCCACTTAGGCTACCCGTTTGAAGATACTTTAAAGTCAAAATGTGGCCGCTTTGGTAAAAAGCAATACCACAATGTGCAAGCATCTGCCGCTTAGTAAAACTGGGGATGCTGCGCTGAACAGTACGTGCCAGTCTCCACATCGGAGAGGCAGCGTTCAAAACAGCCCACATGCGGCCAGGGTATGAGCCAGATAATGGCCACACACCAGAAACACAGATTCAACTTCAAATGTCCTTAATTTTAAGTGGCTGTCCCCCTGTTTTGGTGCTGGTTGGGCACAGGAGTAGTGGGGGGCGGAGGGAAGATGTCACCAAACAGTGCCGGTGGAAATGCAGAGAGAGATGGTGAAAGTACCTCGTATCCAAACGTTAGAGCCATGATGGTAATCAGAAAACCAAAGAATGCTTCCAGTTTTCGCAAGCCTGTGAGAAGAAAAAGAACCATCAGCAAACTGAGAAAAGCTGAATCTCAGATTTAGTTTCTGGAATTCAGGAAGAGAAATTACCATATTTGTCCAGGAAGAGAAACACGAATGTGTCAGCAATGGTGATGAGAACGCCGCCCCACAGCGGGATCCTGCAAGAGACGAGCACGAGCAGACATCAGCTTACAAAACACTTTGACCACGTCCACCCACCACAACAACACTTCAGAGTCTAAAACCTCTTTTTATTTAGGGCACTTGTTTGGGGATGGAACCCCAAGGATTGTTTGCAGTCTGACAAGACATTTGGCTGCACAGGGCGAAGGACTGTAGGTTTGTTTTCTGCACAAATAGCTCAGATAAGAGCTCTCTCCCCGAATCTCAAGAGCAAATCCCATGTCCACACTGAGAATGACAGGAGCAAGCAAGACTTCTAACACTTTTGGTACAAAATTGTAGCTTCTTCTCACGTTTGCATTTCCAATCTTCCTGGCCAAAGAGGACATCTTTCTCGAAGTCCTTTATTAGGAATACAGAATTTGCCAGGAAAGCTACAACCTAATTTTGGTGTATATCAGTTATAGCTAAAATAAAAGCCAGAACCCACAGTTTTCCTTATAGCATTAAAAAAAAAAGAAACAGGCACCAAAGGCTGAATCTAGAGAGAGAGCTAGCACAGCTTAGATGAATCACCCTCTACAAAGAGCTTATTTCAGAAGATTCATCAGAAATAAATGAGTATTTTTGGTACACATGGTGCCACTTTCTTAATCCTAGAGGGAAGCACTCATTTCCTGCTGCCCTCTGACGACAAACCCAACTTACTTCCCCACAGACAGGAGGTTAATAGCAATCGCTGAGCCAATGACTTCTTGCATATCAGATCCAATGATAGCAAGTTCGACCATCAGCCACAGGATAATTCGAGGAACCTAGAGGTAAAGAAATATCCAACACCATTAAAAAGAGGGAAAATGACTTCTCCCTTTAATTTCCTAGAAGAGCACAGGGTTGTGGTGATCGCGCATTCAGGAATGGTTTCCTTTCCCAGGTGTGGAAAACACGCTGATGATTGTCACTTTATGGCTGGTCCAGAGCAGAAATTCAGGTTGCCTGTGGCAATCCCTGGAGGAGGTTCCCGAGTCACTTATATAATCTAAATTACTCGCCTCAATACATTTTGCTCATTGCAAGAGTGAAACCAGACTTTTCTGTGTACCGAGTTGCTGGAAATGAGCATCAGAAGATTTCACACGGTCAGGCCCATGACAAAGTCTCAGGTGTTGGATGAGAAACACTAAACCGCACAGAGCTGGGGACATCACTGACTTCCCCACCGCCCTTTCCCAAAGCACGCCTCACTCATCTTCAGCTGAAGGAGACGCAGAGCCCTTTCTTACACAAGCCCTGAAGATTTCTTAAGCAGAGAAATGTAACAGCCATGGAATGGTCTGGTTCTGAAAGGACATTTCTGTCCTCATGATTCCTTCAGCTTATTTAAGCAAAAAGTATTTCAACTTCAGGAAGCAGCAGTCCAAACAGAAAAGCCGAAATCCTGGCTTTTATTCCTGACTCTGTCTGCAATTCACTGGCAAATGCCAGGACATTCACCCCATGTCCCTCCTTGTGCTTTCCTTTTTCCAAGATGGGGAAGACACCAACGGGACGTGAAGTGTCCCCCATCTGCTCTCCTAACAGCCCAGGTTCTTAACGAGCCCTTCGCTGCTGCTACATTAGGGCTACAATTAAAACCTTCCTCTAAATCTGCCTTTCTTCCAACTGTGAGCCAAACCAGAAGAAATCAACTTAATCCCCCAGCTTCTTGGACAGTAAAGCAAGATGTGACGAGGACAATGTATTTCAGCAACTGGAACACTTTCTCCTGAGGAGGGTTTGGCACTTAACGGGCAGCAGTGACACTTCATGAGTCCCCTGCGACCTGCCAGCCGCAGGTGAGAGACCCACACGGACCCAGACCCCCAGGATGATCCAAAGGGCACCTCCATACGGCCGATGACCGGGATGTCACCCACCTTTTGGTACTGCCGGTTGCAGACTTCGGCGAGGTGCAGCCCCGTCACCACCCCCAGCCTCGCGGCCAGCCGCTGCAGGAGCAGCCCAATGATCGTCGCCAGCATCAGGACCCAGAGCAGCTGAGGGAGACACGAAGGCAGGAATGGGCGCGCTGGGGCGGCAAGAAATGATGGCCACAAACAAGGTCCCAGGCCCCCTAGGACACCTGCATCCTGCATGCACCTTTAGGAATCACGGGCCTTTTAAAATACACATTATTGTCATTCAGAAGCCATTCTATGTGCCTGGAGCTGGCACAGGAAGGATCCAAATGCATATAAAGCCAGGAGTCACTGCCAGAGAGGGCATATGAGAGCCTCACACTCCCCTTCTCCTTCTCTGGGGTGTTTTCAGCTCAGCAGCAACAACAGCACTATCAGGACTCCTGCCCTAAACCGTGGATGGGTATGTGATTTGCACAACTTACAGTGCTCAATCTGTAGGTTTCTGCACTGACCTTAAATCCTGCGACAGCCCCGGACTGTAAATCCGACTCGATGTTGCCTGGATCCAGGTAGGCAATGCTCATCAGAAAGCCCGGCCCCGTGAAAGCCCAGAGCTTGCGGAAACTAAAGCATGAGTGCTATTGAAGGGGAGAGAGGATCCAGACGTCAGAAGTCAGCCCTGCAGCAGAGCCCTTTCCTAACGGAGGGCACACATCGTCCCCACGAACCACCCCAGCTATCAGGCATAAAAAATGGCAAGAGACAGCGGGGTTTGATTTTAATTTCCTCACTGCCACAACAGAAAGCAGCGCTGGCCACATCAGCCTGTTCTTTCATCCGATCCTAAACTCTCCAGCAATCTCTGGTCCGAATCTAAGGAGTTAAGGACCAGACTCTGGGACAGCCAAGGACACACACTGTAAACCAGGGTGGGAGATGAATCCTCCCAAAAACGATTCCTTGTTGCTTAACCAAAAGCAAAGAGGGCACCTATACACCACTGCAAAGGGGACAATGCTGTCACAAAGGCCAGCGAAGCATTCTTGCTCCCCTTTCTTGATAAGGAAACAAAGAACCAAGGTCCCCTCCCCTGGGGCTACAAGACATTTCTCTGCTCTTTAGCAGATCTTGCTGCTCGGAGCTTTGCAGGAGACAAATCCTGAGAGATAAATCATTAACTCTGCAGCAAGCACAGGAGATCCCGCACCCGCTTCTCCTCCAGATCTCCATCCAGCAGCCTGGCTACCCTTTCCAGTCTAGGCAAGAAGGGGAACCAGCACTCAAGCGAATGACTCGCGTGGGCACCAAGCTCTCGCAGGTTTTTCCGATCAGATTTTCCTATCGGAACAAGTGGAGGAGGGCCCAGCCGCACTCACTGTTTCATCTTCGGGAATCGGGATCTTGCTGTCAAAGTAGGTGGTAAAAGGCTCCTCCTCCGAGGAGGCGTCCGGTGGCTGTAGGGGGTTCATGCTGCTGGAAATGGTGCTGATGACCTCCCCGTGATCCGCAGAGACATCTTCTGCAGAGGAGAAAGAGAAGCAGGAAAGGAAGGAGGATTGAGTCCCTGGAAATACAGAAAAACCTGGCAGAGGCCTGGCAGGACCCACAGGCAGAGCAAAAATGAGTGTGTTCTGCCCTCACGGCTAATGCCAATTACGCTACTAAGAGACAATCAAACGAAAATAATACGTACTGCTGTAAACCCACCCTAGGAGACCACACTGCCTTGCCCAAACTCTCCCTCTCCCACACAGTGAGAGGAGGCCGGCTAGCTGGCAGTTTATTTAGTCAGATTAATGTAAAAAAAGCCATCACGGGGCTCTGTGCGATGCAATGGCAGCCCCGCAGTATTACCGTAATGATTAACAGGGACCAAACAAGCCAGATCCAAGGGAAACCCGTGGCTATTTTTGCACCACTACAGACAGCATTACCCCAAACTCTCCGGCCTGAACAGACCGTCTGCGAGAAGTTTAGTCCTGGAAGGACCCTGCACCCCTGCGGATCGGAGGGAATGCACAAACGCAGCACTTGTTTGGAAGCAAGCGATAGTCGGGAGCCCGCCTGACAACTTTCCCTTCTCCTAAAGCATGAGAGGCAGACGGGAGAGCCAGCCTTGATGAATTTTCAGGACAGTTTCTAAACTTAACTTGTGAGGAAGGTGCGCAGGGTTACTCCAGCAATAAAAATGCACATTCTTACAGATTACGGGTTAAAACTTGTAATACCACCCGATTCCTCCCCTGCCCACCTTCGGCAAAAAGCCCCTTCTGCTGAATTGAGCCAATACTCACTTTTGCTCTCCCTACGTGGCATTTTGCTCTAAGACCCGATGAGCGTGTCCTGAGCGCCCAGCCTTTGTAAGAGGAGGACTAAAACCAAGGCCAGCTCTTTTACCAAGTTTCCTATTGCATCATCAAAGTGAAGTCGATTGCTCCTCCTTTTTCCCTGCCTCCCGAACACCTCCAAGGGCTGCCTGCCCTGCTGACAGACCCGTTTACATAAGGGATTTAGAGCGACCTGTGTGTCTGCGGGCAGGAGAGAGATCGGTCTGCACAAGCCAGGCTTGTTCATCTTGTTAAACAAGGCTGAGTGAGCCCCAGGAACTGTAAATCTCCTCCTGGGGTCATTGCAAAAGCGCAAAGGTTTGTGTCCACTAGGATAATCAAGTGTACCGGGCGGTAAACGGGCACACCGAATCCCTTGGAGCATTTTTTGCCGGACAAAGGAATGAATTAAATGGAAGGTGGATGTATGAGAGCAAATCTGCTGCGCCACAAAGCGAGCCTTACCATAGGATGCCTTCTGATCCGTGTCGGAGTTCCCCATGGTGGAACCCTTCTGGTGGCCTGGAAACTGCTTCAGATTGGCCACCTTGGCTATAAAGGAGAGGGGAAAAAAAAAAAACTGTCAAGAAGGAGAATAAAAACCTACAAGGGAGCCGACTAAACCAACAGCTCCTGGCAGAGGCAGATTTACTTCCCCGACCCTTCTCCAGCTCTGAAGAACCCTGCAGGGCCAGGAGAGGAGTGTTTTGCCCAGGACCTCCTTGGAAACTCCTGTTGCAATAACACAAAGAAGGGGCAAGCGGACCCACCGGGCAAACAAAGGCGACACAAGTATTTGCAAGTGGCCAGGCTTAGGACAGTGCCTGTTGTGAAACTCCAGCTAAGGAAACAAGAGTGGAATTTCCTTTTGTGCGTAATAATTACATACCATTCCCCCCCCTCCAAGGCACGATTATTACACCGCACCCTTTACAGGGCATCTGAAGTTTCTTTTAAGGGCACGATGTAACTCTTTCATCACAGTGTATTTTTAAATCTAACCCACGCAGAAAGGAATCGGGATCTGGTACAGGACTTTGGATGAAGCTGGTGTTCTCCAGACTTTAAAAGGTCAAACCCCCCAAACCCCTCAAGGACAAGTCAAAGTGCCAACAGTATATACGTTTGGTATGTAAAGCACTTAATCTCCCTCAAAGCCCATTGTATATTAACAGGAGATCTCCTTATAACAAGGCAATATTGGTTCAGTGAAGACATAAAAGGAAAACATTAGCCAAGAATTCATTTTAAGTGACTTGAACCAATTTTAGGTTTTCAAAGATGAATTCCCTGGTTCCATAACCAGCTCCAAAGGTGGTTTATAACCAAGCCAGGCATGCTGAAATAATCTAGAGAGGGTTACTTCAGGCAGGGCTGGAGCAATACTGTTTCTTGTAGGCAGGGCGACAATTTTTATTTATCTATCCAAATATACTCAGGATTTTAGTGTTGACTCTGGGGCAACAGGACGAACAGAGCACGCTCCAGCATCTCTCAACTCCACACAACTCGCCACTCGCACCCACCAATGAACCTGCCCAGGCGCAGGTCAGGACTTTGCGTATTCCACCACTTTGCAAATCATCTCGACCGTTTGCTCTGGACGAGCACACAGGAGAATTCATCTGTGCCGGTGTGGAGCAAGGTGATGAGGTTTCGCTAAACGGTACAATTTCCCATCCCACTTATTGTGCTGCTCCTACAGGCCAGCTCTGCCTCTCCCGCAGAAACCCAGCGCTAAAGTCACCGGCTCTTCCAGCCTCATCAGCCCAGGGGCAGCGGAAAGCAGCTCCGGTCTGCGAGGTGTTCGTCCAGGGATGGGAGGGCTGGAGAAGACGCGGGGCTGCTCCTTGAGCATGACTTGGAAGGAAGCTAGACACCAGATGCCACTGCAGAGAGCTGTGAGACCGCGATCTTAAACACATCAGGGCACCAAATAGCCCCCACCCCTTCCAGGTTTTAATTGCCACCACATGCTGCGGGGAGAAACGGTGAGTCAATATCTGCTGCCACCTCGGCCCACGGAGAGGACAAGTGCCACCTCTCCTCCAGCCTCCACAGCGATGGTGCCTCTGCCCAAGACTGCTCCCTCCAGCAGTTCCCGCTTGGATAGGGACAACCTCAAGGCTGGAGCAAAGCTTTTACCTGTCACACACACTATTTTCTTTCTTTACAGGCTCCTTTCTAAAGCACTAAGCCTAAGGGCTTTCATTCAAAAAAAAAGCTACAGTTTAGCAATAAGCCATCTTTTCCCCAAAATCTAATTCCTTCAGGAGGAAGAGCGCTTACCCTGGCAGCAAGTCCCACGAAACACTCGCTCCTTTAATAAAGGCGAAGAGGAAGAAGATCACATGGCGAACATTCGTTACGGTGCGAGACTGACCTAAATATCTCCTTGCAAAACACATCCTAGCTTGGGCGGGAGCGAATTTGGTTCCCCTATCTCCACTGGCAGCTGCCGAGCTCATGACATGCTCATTCATGGCCCGATGCAGGGAAGGCTTTCCCACGTGTGCCGGGTTGGAAATGCTGCCCGCACATCCTTCTCCCACGGAGCTCCACTAAGAGCAGCCACCGGCTGTAGCAAGATGTGAATATTTCACCTGCGTGGCTTCGCAGGCTTCCAGGCTAGCTGGGAACTGGAAAGGTGTCAAAAGATGGTGAAACCGCATCTGAGGGATGTTTTTTGCCCACTCTGACTCCACGCCTGGGTGCTTTCCTAAAAGAACAGCTCTGCCGCTGCTCTCAATGCGGATGAAATTAGAGGGTAAGGAAACTGCAGGATAAAAAAAGGTTAGGATTTATCACTCCTTCTACCCATAACTGCTGTGACATCATGACGTCATCTACCTGG
Source organism: Burhinus bistriatus (assembly GCA_013397275.1). NCBI lineage: Eukaryota > Metazoa > Chordata > Aves > Charadriiformes > Burhinidae > Burhinus > Burhinus bistriatus. Next base: position 19,149 of record VYXH01003315.1, read on the forward strand.
ACTTGTGTGAAGCATTTGACACTGTCACTCCTGCACGACATCCTTGTCTCTAAATTGGAGAGACATGGATTTGGTGGATGGATAAGGAACTGGCTGGCCGGCGGCACTCAAAGAGTTCCAATCAACAGCTTGATGTCCAAGTGGCGACCGGTGACGAGTGGTATTCCTCAGGGGTCAGTACTGGGACTGGCGCTGTTTTACATCTTTGTTGGTGACATGGACAGTGGGATCAAGCACACCCACAGCACATTTGCAGATACACCAAGCTGCATGGAGTGGTCAACACGCTGGAGGGAAGGGATCCATCCGGAGAGACTGGGACAGGTGGGAGAGAGGGGCTTATGTACAAACCTCATGAGGTTCAACAAGGCCAAGTGCAAGGTCCTGCACCTGGGTCGGGGCAATCCCCAGTACCAATCCAGGCTGGGGGATGGAGGGATGGAGAGCAGCCCTGCCGAGAAGGACTTGGGGTACTGGGGGGTGAAAAGCTGGTCATGAGCCGGCAACATGCACTGGCAGCCCAGAAAGCCACCGGCAACCTGGGCTGCATCCCCAGCAGCATGGCCAGCAGGGCGAGGGAGGGGATTCTGCCCNTCCTCAACACCAGGCGTGGGCTCGCCAGGCCACGTTCTGCCTCCTGGAGGTAAATACTCACTGTAACCATTGCTAGGTTTGACTGTATACACCATATTCACACTTAGGCAAGCAGCTGCCTTCCCAGGAGGAATATTCCTTGGAATAAGACAAAAAGCCAAGAGCAGAATATCATGAGATTGCTCTAATCAAAAAAGCAAAGACACTAGCACTGTTGTCTAGACCTTCAATACCCGCAGAGCGAACAACAGATCATTCTTCCACCTACACCCTCCCTTTTCACTGATGAAAACACAAGCCTTGGTCCAATGAGTCTTTTCTTCTTGATGGCCACAAAGGCAGCAAAGCCGACAAGGGGAAAACCGAGGAGCCGACGGCTGCTTGCTCATCCTCAACCTGCAGACATGGGGGTTTGTTAGACAAGTCTTGTGTCACACTGGGAGCAGTTCCTGTGATTGAGATTCCTGCATTTGATGTCAGGCTTTGAACTCTGGTTCCTGCGGGGCACACCACAATCGTTAACTCTTTTAGAGCAGTTTTGGGGCCGGCATCTTGTTAGCTTGTATGCAGGCTGGCTGCAGCAGGCAGCCCTTTACATGGTCACACTGAAAACCCGACCCCGTTCCTTCCAGCTCATGTTATACAAGTCACACAGGGGCAGCCCTGAGTGCAACACACCTACCAAAACCGGGGCAGATAATGCAGTTAATCACTTGCCGTCCCAACAGGGGCAACTCCTTGCCCGCACAACCAGGTCACCCCCTTCCCTGCTTTCCAGACACCCACGCCGCTCTGCCAGCATTGGCACTGCCAGGTCCCAGCCCTGGAAAAACCTTTTCCTCTGCACGGACCTGGTGGAGAGCCACCCCAGGGCGACAGCACCGTGGGTTTGTCCCCACAGGATTCCTCCTCGCTCTCTCGCCCACGCTCCTGCTGATGACCAGAGATGATAAAAGCAGGTGAAGAAAAGGCTGTGACCTTGGCTTCGCTCCCATCGCTGAAGTGCCCACTCAGCTGTGCCGAGGCAGGTCACCTGGCTGGCTCCTAAATGGGTCGGACGAGCCTGTTCCCTGCTAATTGTTCACCTAGGTCGCCCGCTTGCTCTGCCTGAGATGGGACATGCCCTGGATGCAGGAGCCAAGGTGTGGGGGGACAAGCCCACCCTGCTCACCCGAGCGCACTCTCATTCTAGAAAGACATAGCATGATGTATTTATTTCTATGGGGGCAGAATAACACTCAGGAAACAAGAACCTGGAAGCAAGGAGCAGCTCTCTGCCCTAGCCTGCTTGATCCAAAGGCTCCTGGATTTAGGAGCCAGCCCCTGCAGCTGGTCCCTGCTGCTCTCATCTGCTTTTTGTAAGCGTGGAAAGGGGGGGGCTGACGCACACCTGAGACTTCAAGTATTTTCACAACATGTAATAAATCAAACTGACTGAAAAGCTCTATTCTAACAGCAACCATAAGGCTTGGGGATTAAAAACCTCCTCAAAAGACATAAGGCAGCACCTAAGGCTGTGGAAACTTTGGTTAAGAAGTCTTGTAAAGTAGGGAAAGAAAAAAAAAGATGAACAGTGAGGCTGAGCTGTGGGGCTACCACGTACCGCCCTGGATGCCCCAAGCCTGTCCCACATCAAACATGGAGCTGTTATCTCAGTGCCAACCACCGCATCCTGCCCTCCCAACAAACTCCTGTGCTCAAGAGCTGGTTTGACAGTTCCCCCTGCCCATTTAATGAGCCGTGCTCATCGCAGGAGAGATCATATATCTGTCCTCGGAGGAAACCTCTGGCAGTCATGCATGGACTTTGGTCGGGGACTGCAACTCTGGAGGGTGAGGCTGAGATCAGCTACGTGAATCCCTACCAGGGTCACGTTTACCTTCGCTGAGCTTGGCCCGGCATCAGACAGTCGGTAGAACCGCATCGGGAGCCATCCCCACCGGCTGGCCTCGTTCTCCCCACCACAATAACCCAAGGTAGGTGCGGGAGTTTGGACCCCAGGGACGCTTGGCTGTGGCTCTGCGGCAATTACAGGGCACAAAATGTGTGTCCTGGATCACTCAGCCCAGGCAGGCAGAGCTCCCTGGGGCGGCTGCCAAGCGAGCCGAGGCTTTAAGAGCCGTCCTCTTGTCACACCCCCAAGCTCTGCTATGAAGTTCATATATAAACAGCATCGAGCCCTCACACACGCAAGGGACAAGGTTGGGGCTATGTGGGACGGTTTTGTCCCAAACCCCGAGGGGATGGTACCACACCGCAGGATTAATGTCTGACCCAGCCCTCGCGGAGGAAGGCAGAGGATGAGTCTGGGGCATTCGACCCCAGGCCACCAGCAGCTTTGGTGGGGTGAGGAGAGCCTGTCCTTGGAGAGCACCCCCCCGGGGCAGGAGACCCCTCCCAAGGTCACCGAGCACCCAGCGAGCCCGAGTTCATGGGGGTCCCTGAGCCCCGGCGATGCGGGGCAGGGGTGCAATGCTCAGGGTGCTGGGGGCCAGCGGCTCCATGGCACCCCCTTGCAAAACTGACCCAGGGGTCCTGCAGCAGACCCAGAGGATCCTCCCATCCTCCCAGCCCATGCAAGGGACACCCTAGGGATCAACAGAGGGGGGATCCCCCCCC
>VYXH01003315.1:27155-45863 GCA_013397275.1 Burhinus bistriatus
ACAGGGGGGGGGGGGGGGGGTGCGGGGGAGTGTTTTGGTGCAGGTCCCCGTTGTGCTGCCTCTCCACAAAGGCTGGCTCCAGGTCCGTCCTCGCCACCCTGGCGTCAAAAGTGAAGCGCATCAACGGGAGGTACGAGAGGTTTTTGGAGAGAACCTTCCCCCGTTTCTACGTGCTGTACGCGACTTTCACGAAAGGTGGGTCCCAGGGAGGAGGGGACATTTCCTCCTCTCCAGGGAGAATGGAGGCAGCTGGCTGTGCTGCCTGTTCCCTTCCCAGGGCTAAAAACTGCATTGCTGGAGGCGTTTGCCTGAGAATCAGGACTAGAAGGTTCTCTCTGTTTCGGCAGGAATCCAAGCGCTCTTCCTGGAAGTCAAAGAAATAAGAAAAATCAAATCTAAAATGTCCCATCAGAGACTGAGCGTTCAGCAGCTTCCCTACCGGGAGATGGAGAGGTTGCGGCAGGTATGGCGTCGTGCTTGGGACGCAGTTTGGTGCCACCTGGCTCTGCCTCGCCGCAGCAAGGGGCTTGAGTTCATGTGTGGGGCTTTAGTGGGGGGCCAGAGAGGCCAATTCCCTGCCTAAAAACGGGGTTTGGAAGCTGCAGCCATGGCCGGGGCTGTTGATTTGAGGGAATTTTGCAAGTTTGGCGTCAGATCCTGATTCTCTCTTCTAATTTCGGAGGCAGTTTCGCAGGGACGTGATCAAGGCCATTCCCATCGGAATTATCGCCATCCCGCCCTTCGCCAACTTCTTGGTCATCGTCCTGATGTGAGTACCCGCATCAAGGTGACCGCTGGGGCTCAGCCGCAGTCCTGATCTTTGGGCTCCTTGATGCTGATATCTTAAATTTCATGGAATTGGGTTTGGTTTTTTTTTTAGAGTTATAAATCCAGCCAGATGGTCTCCCTTCCTCCCTCCACCTCTCACTGTAATAAAAAAATACCCGTAGCCTGACGAGCTCAGTGATTGTTTTGCAATACCAGCTCCTGCCTGCCAGCAACCCGCCCAGCTCCCTGTTTCTAACACGGAGAAATAATCCCTGGCATGCAGGGAAGAGCCCTGTGCGTGCTTGGCTGGAGAAACCTCCTTGCACAATTCCCTCCCAGCTGTCTCTGTAGCACTTTGAACGTCCCTCTCCCTGCCAGCTGTCCTGCTGCCAGAGCTAAATCCAGGCTAAATCCCTGGATTTTTCAATTCTGCTCCCTGGCTTTTGTGTCCTGCGGGTGGTTGAGGGAGCCCTGCTGTGTAAAATGGTGCAGGGTGGAGAATTCCATGTTGTGTTGAGCCTCAGCCGCAGTGGAGAAGCTCCAGCTGGGCATGGCAGTGATCGCCCAGAGTGCTCCTTCCCAAGCTCGCTGCAGCCTTTGGAGGAGCAAATCTCCTGCTATGACAAGGTGACCCGCTTAGTGGAGGAGGGAAAGGCCGTGGATGTTGTTCACCCTCTCAGATCTGATTGATTCATTCATTACATCATTTCCCACTGCATTCTCCTGGAGAAACTGGCTGCTCATGGCTTGGGTGGGCGTATGCTTCGCTAGGTCAAAAACTGGCAGGATGGCCGGGCCCGAAGAGTGATGGTGAATGGATTTAAATCCAGTTGGTGGCTGGTCGCCAGTGGTGTTCCCCAGGGCTTGGTATTGCGGCCAGTTCTCTTTAATATCTTTATCAATGATCTGGATGAGGGGATGGAGTGCACCCTCAGTTTGNTGTTTACTTTAGAGATTAGGGAAAGTTTCTTCACCGAAACACCGTTGGAACAGGCTGCTCTGGGCAGGGGTGGAGTCACCGTCCCTGGAGGGATTTAAAAGATGTGTAGATGTGGCACTTAGGGACATGATCTAGTGGTGGGCTTGGCAGTGTTGGGTTAACAGTTGGACTCGATCTTACAGGTTGATTTGAGATCTTACTCGATCTTACGGGTCTTTTCCAATGTAAATGATTNCTAGAATAGGATGAGAGGAAACGGCCTCAGGTTGTGCCAGGGGATGTTTACTTTAGAGATTAGGGAAAGTTTCTTCACCGAAACACCGTTGGAACAGGCTGCTCTGGGCAGGGGTGGAGTCACCGTCCCTGGAGGGATTTAAAAGATGTGTAGATGTGGCACTTAGGGACATGATCTAGTGGTGGGCTTGGCAGTGTTGGGTTAACAGTTGGACTCGATCTTACAGGTTGATTTGAGATCTTACTCGATCTTACGGGTCTTTTCCAATGTAAATGATTCTGTGATTCCTGAGCTCACCCCTTCCGAGGAGCTAATGTCCGCAGCTCCCAGGGGCGAGATGTGCTGCCCTGGCGCAGGACGTTGCTTGGTGCTTCTTTCCAGCAGCACAAAATCCGACTGCTCTCGCTCATGCATGTGGTTTTCCTCCCTGAATCCCTGTCTCCTCTTCTCTCCAAGGTATTTTTTCCCACGCCAGCTCCTGATCCGCTACTTCTGGACCCCTAGCCAGCAGGTTGAGTTCCTGGACACCTATGATGCCATCCGGAGAGACTCCTATCCGGATGTGGTGGAGAGTTTAGCCCTGGCAGCGCGTTCCCTGCCTGACCCGCAGCTCCAAAAACGCTTGCAGGAGCTCTGCGCCGAGGTACGTCAGCGCCGCAGCTGGTATTGCCCGTCCTACCTGTGCTGCTGCCTCCGCCTTGGCCCTGCCTGGAGGTGATGAGCAGCCGTGGAAGGTGTTGGCAATGCACACCGTGGCTCTTTCAGGTGCAGCGAGGTTCCCAGCCACGCGTGGCCGAACTCTATGCTGTGAGAAGTTTGTTTTCTGGATCTCCGCTGGGTCTGAACAAGCTCCAGGTGTCTCATGTGGTGAGTGCGACTTTTCTTCTGCTGGCAGCTCAGAGCTGGCTCTTGCTGAAGAGCGCTGAGGTGCTCATCCACTCGTTTGTGCCTCAAACAGAGGGTTGTGCCCTAAAACCACAGTTGTGGATGAAAAGCTGGTCTTGAGCAGCAATATGTACTGGCAGCCCAGAAAGCCACCAGCAACCTGGGCTGCATCCCCAGCAGCGTGGCCAGCAGGGCGAGGGAGGGGATTCTGCCCCTCTGCTCCGCTCTGGGGAGATCCCCCTGCAGTGCTGCCTCCAGCAGAAGGACACGGAGCTGGTGGAGCGGGGCCAGAGGAGGCCACGGAGACGCTGGGAGGGCTGGAGTCCCTCTGCTGGGAGGCCAGGCTGGGAGAGTTGGGGGTGTTCAGCCTGGAGAAGAGAAGGCTCCGGGGAGACCTTGGAGCCCCTTCCAGTACTTAAATGGAGCTTAGAAGAAAGACGGAGGGAGCTTTTTTACCAAGACTTGTAGTGACAGGACAAGGGGCAACGGTTTTAAACAGAAAGAGGGTGGGTTTGGCTTAGACATAATGAAGAAATGTTTTACACTGAGGGTGGTGAGACACTGGCCCAGGTTGCCCAGATGCCCTCTCCCTGAAGGTGTTCAAGGCCAGGCTGGACGGGGCTCTGAGCAACCTGGTCTAGCTGAAGATGTCCCTGCTTACGGCAGGGGTTTGGACTAGATGGCCTTTAAAGGTCCCTTCCAACCCAATCCATTCTGTGATTCTATGAAAACAGCCCCAGAACGAGACTGTTTGTCTGTCCTTGCTGTAGCTCCCTGGCCACCCCTGAGCCATCCCACACACCTGAACTTGCCCTGGACACCCACATCCACCCCAGGACAGAGCTCCTTTCTCTCCCTGCTCTGCTCGTTGGGCCAGGCAGCTGAGCTGGGTGTAACGAGAACTGCTGGGGGCAGCTCAGGGTTTCAGCGTGGGCAGAACAATTAGCCAGATAATTAAAGGGGAACAAAATACGGGGCATGTCTGGAACAGGAGAGGCTTTGTCTGATGTAGGTTGTGCCTGAATGGGTCAGACACCCATTTTTGGAGGGGTGGGACGCCCTCACTGGTGACCCTGCCCTTCTTTTCCCTCTCAGAAAGCCCTGAGCCAGGTCCTGTTCCTGACCCCTTACTTGCCGGCCTTTTTCCTGAGGCATCGCCTGCGGAGTCACGTCTTGGAGATCCGGCACCTGGACCGTGCCATGCTGCGCCTGGGCTTGGGCCAGCTGTCCGAGGAGGAGCTGAAAGCGGTGAGGACGCCTCCTCCAACCCCGCGCCGGCTGCTTTACCCTGGGGTTGCATCATCCTGTCCCTCCCCATCGTGAGCAGAGCTGCGTTGGGGCACAGCACGTTCCTCCAGACCCACCGCGAGGCGGATTGCAGCCGCTTTCCTCTGGGAAGGTGTTTTCTGAGCGCATTTTCTATGCTGGGACCACACCGGGGCATGGTTCACAATTGCTCAGTCCTGCTTCACGCCACGGAGGGATCACAGTGCGATCCCTGGTGTTTCGTGTTCCCGAAAGTGTCTATTTTTTTTTCCTCTTCCCTGCTCCGCAGGCTTGTTATCTCCGGGGCCTGAACACTACTCACCTCGGCATGTCTGAGTGCAGAGCATGGCTGGAGCAGTGGCTGGGGCTCTCCTGCAAGCTGCAAGGTAACGGCGGCCAAGGGGCTGGGGGGACCTGGGAGCCTCTGAAGTTTCTCTGGGCACAGGGAACATCGGTTCTGGGGAAATTTGGGGTAAACAGCGGCTTTATCCCCCTCTGGGCTGCCCCGTCGATCTCCTGGCCCCGAGAGGAGGACACTGTGGAGCGTGCTGGCTCTCTCCAGGAGGCGTCCTTGTGGAATACCCGCAAAGGACAGCCTGTGCCTGGGTGTCCCTGTCCCACAGAGACCTCGTGGTGGCAGATTCAAGCCCCGCAGCAGCACCAGGGGAAGCAAAATGAGAGCAGGAGGGAAATGGGGGACCCAGAGCAGAGCAAAAAGCTGCTGGAGAGTGGGACCAGGAGCGAGGGGAAGTCCTGCAGCCTCTGGTGCCACACCGGCAGCTCGGGATGAGCATGTTTGGAGCGGCTGGGCCGTAGCAGTGCTGCTCTGACCCCACTCTCCTGTTTTTTTCAGCTTCTGAAGCTTCCCTCCTGGCAAACAGCATGGTCCTGCTGTCCCTCAACTACGTCAGGGCCAAGGAGTGACAGCCAAGCTGCCGGCTGCGCACCCTCACCCCTGGCATCGTGCGCTGATTTGGCGATTCCCAGCCTGGTGCCGCCAAAAAACCCACCTTTTGGTGATGTGAAACCACAGCCTGGGGGTGGCGGCGAGAGGGGCCCCGATGCTGCTGCAGGGGCGAAGATGCGATTCCCTCGGAGGTTTGCGCCAGCACTGGCTCTTCTCTTCCCCTTCGTGCCGTCGGAGATGGCTGGCAATGCCGTGGGGCTGAGCCTCATCCCTGCCTTCCCTCCGTTGGCATCCAGGGAAGGCGGCTTCGCTGTTACAGCTCTGAAACTGCGTCACTTTACAGGAGGGGAGAACAAGCGTCTCCGCTGCCTGTGGACACTTCCCTTAGTATCTCGTAGTAGCAGGCACTGTTCAGCTTGGGTTTTGCTCCTCTGTGCTTTGCATGGAGGGTTTTACTTAGTTTCTTTCCTCCACTGAGCAGTCTTAAATATAAAAAATCTCCCTGAAGGGGTAAGAAAAGACCCCAAATCTCCGTGCGACCTTACTGGGAGCCTCGGAGGATTGCTGTGTTTTTGTTCGGCTTCAGCTGCCTCCTGGAGCATCCCCGTCACAGCCCGTTGCTCGGGGAGGCTGGAAACGCCGCTGCCAACACAAATGGGGTTAGAGCGGCAGCGCTGAACTGCACTGACACCTTCAGCGGAGGCCACGGGCTGCCTTTGTCAAGTTCTGCCTAATTAAGTCTTAGCCCTGTGCTTTCTGCTCGGCAGAGGCGGCTCTGGGGGCTTTAGTGGCAGCTCCCCGCCGCAGGCTGCCCTCAGGGGTCAAAACCGACCATGTCACACCTCACCCCGTCACTGCATGAGAAACGTCCAGCTGTTGAGTGAATTTCACCCAACTTCAAGTGTTTTATTAAAGACAAAAGCAAGCGAGCGGCTCCAGCGTCTCTCTGGAGGCCCCTCCCTGCCTCCCGCGCTGTGAAATACTCTTATGTCCCACCACCAGCTCCTCCAGCTGCAGATGACATGCTAACACCTGGAAAAATAACCTTTTTTAAGCATTATTCAGGTATAATGGAGGGGTAGAAATCACTCACCTGTGCACCAGGCCAGCTCCGAGCTCCTCCTTCACCTCTGGGAGAAGAAAACCCTTCCCCTAATCCCTGCCCTCCTTGTTTCTGCAGGAATTCGAGACCCCCACCAAGAGGAGTTCCCCAGGGTGGGTTTAACCCCCCATTAAGAGATGAGCGGTGCAAGTTTGAGCATTTCTTTATTTTTACACTTAAATATTCTCTTTAAATACAGCATTGTCACCATGAAAAGAACATAAAAGGCTGTGGGGGGGGAAGAAAGCAGAGGACAAGCTTTGGATTCACACTGGAAAATTAGAAAGAAAAAGCCACCTGTAGACAGTGTGAGCTGGGGAGGTTTAGGAGTTGCAGAGTCACTGTTTAAATAGGACGAGGAGCCGGGGGACGCCTGGATTTTGGCGGTGCCATAGCGCCACAGCTCCCGCAGCAGCTCGGTAGCACCAGAGAGGAGATGGGCCGGTTGGTTTCTTACACGGCAACGAATCGAGCAGGAGCCAGCGCGGAACCAGCATTAGTGTCAGTGAGTACGTGTAAACCAACCCAAAAACCAAAACAAAACCCCAAGAAAAGGCAGAAATGCGCTTTCATTGCACTATTAACAGCAGTTATCTTTGTAAAAATAGAATAAATCCTATTAGTTCTTTGCTTATTGTGAAAGCACCCATCTTAACCAGCATCTTAGGATTCATTCTGTCAGTTGATGGAGCCTCCAGGCTCACCTAATTAGTCACCTAATGAACCACAGCCCAGCACAAGCAGGTCCTGACCTGGCTGTGGTGGCCGAGGGCCCGGACACAGAGCTGGGGAGGGAGCATGGAGTCCGTTGAAAATAAAAAAAGGGGGAAAATAAAGACTTTAACCCATTCAAGTGTCACCATTTGCTCCGGTTTTGCAGCTCGGAGTTGCTCCAATTCGTGCAGGAGCTGAACCCCCCCCCCATGGCCAAACCGGCACCAGCACGGTGGCAGCTCCCCACTGGGAAGGGACACGGGGACATCACCAGTGAAGCGCCCAACAAGGGATAAGGCTTTGTTCCTCCTGAATTTAGCCCTTGTGTGCCGGCCGAGGGCAAGGAGAGCTGCTGCCGGGACTGGTGCCGACCAGTAATGTGCACCAAGGTCCCCCAGTTTAGAAACCAGCCCCTTCCCTTCCGCTCTGCCCGGGAAAAGGGGACAGCGTCCCCAGCGCTTGGTCCCGGTGGGGAGGGAGGGGACAGGCAGGGAAGAGCCACTTTGCCAGGCTTAAGGCTCAGTTGGAACTGCTCGCCCGGGCGGCGAGAGCAGCAAAGGGGGTTTAAACCCCTTTAAACACCTTTTGACAGAGGGAGCCGAGCGCCAGGAGCATGAGAAGAGCCTTAAACCACAACAACCCCCCCCCAAAACAATTAAAGCACTTTGTCAGACCACAGTCTTTTCCCCCCTCCCAGTTTCCCTGGGATGTTTCCCTTGGGAGCAGGATTCCCTGCAAGCAGCTCCGGGGTTGTTTTCCGAGGAGAAGCGAGGGTGGCTGTGTTGGATTGAACCCTCCGGCAGAGGAAGGTCACGGGCACAGGGGGCTCTTTAGGCCCCCCTTCTCCTCTTGATTCTCTCCATAAAAAGAGGGGATTTGCTCATCCGGAGTCCGGTAAATGGCGGGGGATGGAGGGGAGACGCTTCCCCTCGGCCGGGATAAGGCTGGAGCCAGGGGGTGCCCGGGGGGGACAGAAAGTGCTTTTACTGCCTGGCTGGGAGATGTGGCAGCCGGTTGCCTTGACTGTTCCTCGAGGCTGATGTGGAGCATGGGGACAGACAGATGGACACGGGGCTCCGTCACAGCTGTGTGACCATGAAGGGTTCAAACTCTTCAAATCCAGGTGGTTAACCCCCCCTCAAAATTTTTTAGGCGAGTTTGCAGGCCGTGGTCTCACCCCTCTTGTGCAATTAGAGCCTCCCCGACGGCTTCCTGATCCATCCTGGCCCCTTGTGCCGGCTGCAGTGGCCGGTGGGCCAGTGCTGTAGGGAAGGGGCTGGAGGCACTGGGTTGTGACGTGGCCTGGTAAACATTCATTAAAGGAAAAAACAAATGAAAAAAAGGTCTTTTTTCATTAAAAACCAAAGAAGGCAGAGCTCTGCCAGCAGCCTGGGGCTGCGGTGGGGGCAGCTGAGGGGGAGGAGGATGGGAAGGAACTGCCATGGGAAGCAGGAGGCTCCAGGTCCGGCATGTCCCGGCACGCAGGTGACAACCGAGTGGCCACCGGCATCGGCTGAGCCATGAAAACTGTCTCTGCCGGGCAAGCGAAAGGCTCCTGGCCCCAGGTGAGGGGACGCCGTTTAAAATCCTCTGTACAAGGCAGCCCCCGGCTCTCCCCGCTCCCTCCCCCGCAATTAAATAACCACCAGTGGCTGCTGCCGGTCCATAAAATATTATTGTCAATAAATAAATGAGCGCTGAGGGGGGGACGGGGCTGCTCAGACGGGCAGGACGGGCCCCAGCGAGCGCTCCTCAGCGGAGGGCGGCTCCGGTGGCACAGGGGACGGGGAGCAGGGGGCAGCCGCCGCTCGGCAGCCCTCGGATGGGGCGGCCTCCGGGGACGAGGGAGGATTTTTGGATGCTTCCCCCTTGCTCGGAACGGTGGCGGCGGCTCGGCTGCAAGTCACCACGGGGACCGGGAGGACACCGAGGTCCTTCTCGCCCGGGCAGGAGGACGATGCCGGCAGCTCTGCCGGGCTGCTCTCACCCTTGGCGCCCAGCACTGGCCTCTGCTCCACCTGGTAGTAGACCACAGGCCCATCGTTCAAGTAGGGTTGGTCGCCCACCGCCGAAGCCGCCTGCTCCGAGCCGTTGGCGAAGCACAGGACAGACGAGCCCGGAGGTAACTGGGCTTGGATAAGGATGGGGGCGGCAAGACCCGGGCACAAACCCTCTGGCACGGCCAGGGGCTCCTCCAGGATGCAAACGCCCAAGCTCTCCACGCCGGAGCCATTGCTGGAGTCTTCCTCAGCCTTCAGCCTCTCCAACTCCTCCGCCGTTTGCAGGTGCATGACAGCTGTCTCGTTCTCCGCCATGAACTCCTGGAAGTCCTGCGTTTCGGCTGGCTGCGGCCCCAGCCAGTCGCCGGCAGAGCCATGAGTGGCGGCCGCCTCCTCCTCTGGCACCGGTGGCCGCCCGCCCTGACGCTTGTTCTCCAGCTCCAGCTTCATGATGGTGTGGAGGTAGTGAGTCCGCACCCGGATGGGATTGAATTCGATCCGACCGGCCATGTTACCGCAACCGTCCCGGGAGCAGCCGCAGGGGAAGGACATGCGATCCACCTGGCAGGGAGACGGAGACGTGACAGCTCCAGGATCCCGGAGAATCCCTCCCCAAAGCCTAAAATCCACCCTGGTGCTGCCTGACGTCAGGAATTTGGCACTGGGGGAAGTTTTTCCCATGAAGTGTCCCCAAAACAAGGCTGGAGCTGCACCCTGATCCCTCCAGGATCAGCCAGCACCCGAGGAGTATGGGCACACTGGCACAAGCCCCGGCAACCTGGTTTCGCTGCCGGCATCTCCTTCCCTGACTCACCTGGCATTTAATCCCTGCCTGGCTGCAGGCACAGGCCTCCGGATCGCAGTAGAGGCGGCAGTCGCAGCCGCACTCCTCCCGGGACAGGCGGATGGCCCGCAGCTCCTGCTTCTCCTCAGCGTCGATGCGGTGAACGCCGGAGGCTCGCAGCAAAGCTCGGCGGCGTTTGGTGGGCAGCGGCTGCAGAAAGAAATAGTCGTCCACCTCCACGTTCTCCACATCGATGTCATCGTCCGAGACGTCCTCCAGCGTCAGGCCGTCTGCCTCCTCCGACTCCACCGTGCCGTTCTTGGTGAGCTGCGGGGTGGTGGGGCAGAGTCAGTGCCTAGCCGGGGGGATGCTGAAGCCCAGCAATGAGGCAGGAGGAAGGAATGTACATCCCTCCATCTGGTTCCTGGTCCCCCACCGACCACCCCCCATCCGGCTCAGAGCCTTCCCTGACCCCCCGGCACCGAGCAGGGTCCGACGCGGCGAGCTGAGCCCGGCACAGAGCTGTCCCCATGCGATTCCCCCCCAGTCACACTGTGGGAGGGCTTGTAGTAGTTTACAGGAGAAGGAAGCGGGAGAAAAATGTAAATAATAAAAGAATTCAGAGCAGAGAATCCCTTTTCTGGCTTTCCTCTGCTACAGTGCCCTGCAAATAGCGAGTTAAAAGGAGGTCGCTGCTGCTTAAAATATCAGGGTCCTGGGAGAGCGGTGGCAGCGGTGGAGCTGCAGAGCATCTTTCCCCGAAAGCAATGGCGGGGCCACAGCCGGATCCTGCAACGCACCTTCACCTCTCTGCTCGGGTCCTTCAACCTCCCTCCCTCCTCACACACTCGGATACCCCCAAATCTTGGCACTGAGGATAAATGGGGGTCCCCAGACCTCTGGGAGCCAGCACCCGCAAAGGCAGTGGACGGAGGGGTCCATGGCCTCCTGAGGCTGGTGGAAAAGCCTACGTTTATAAAAAACATATTAAAAAATAAAGGAAATAAAGAGGCGGCCAGCTGGATTTGCATCCCTTTGGCCAAAGCAGGCTGTCACAGCAGAGGGAGCCCATCACAGGCTCTGCAGAACTTCCCGCTGAGCAGAGCCCAGCCTCCGGGCAAGGCCTGAGGGTGCAGACCCGGCAGCGGCAAACTGGGGACAGGTTGGAAAACAGGCAGAGCCACCCCAGATCCTCATCATTCCCCCGACGCAGCCCAGCTGCCTCCTCCCAGACTGGAATTTCTACTGGTACAGACCCGTCGAGGTTTGGCCAACAGCTCTGAACCCAGCACAGGCTGATGCTGCCCAGCCAGCCCTGCGAGCGGGTGCAGCATCGACACAAAAAAAGAGGTAAAAGAAATAAAAAGGAAGAGTTTAGCAGCGATAAATCCATCCCCAGTCGGTGTGAAAGGACAGCCTGGATCTCTCTCCTCTGACCTGGCTTATGCTCAAGCTCCACGAAAGCTCAGGGAGGTGTTTCCCAGCCGTGATTTCACCAGCGACACCCCGCTTCCCCGGCAATACCTTCATTTTCTTGGCGTGGAGTTTCTCTTCCTTGAGGTGCTCCCGTAGGATCTCCCGGTGATTCACCTCCTGCTCCTGGGCAAACTCGCAGAGCGTGTAGCGACGGACGGAGTTGTGGCGTTGGGCCATGCCCAGGGAGCTGCCGCCCTGGCTGGGGACGCTGGTGAAACCCTGGCGTCGGGCAAAGTAGTAGACGGTCACTTGGTCGAAGCGGACATTCTTCCTGCGAAGCTGCTTCTGCCGTTTCAGGATGGAGGTGGCTGCGTGGGGGGGGAAGCCAGAGAGGGGCTGTTAGGAGCAAAAAACCCCCTTCCAGAGTGCCATGAAAACCTCCTGCCCCACTGGAAAGCGGCTTTTCTGCTAAGCCCCTGAGCCTTCAGGTTCCCAGGAGCAGGTCGAGCTCATGCTGGTGGCCCTGAGCTGGCTTTGGGTGACGGCTGTGGCCACACGGGCCACGCTCTTACCTCCGACGCCACCGAGACCAACCCCACTGATCCCCATACCCCTACACCATCATCACCCCGTTCAGCCACCAAAATATTTCAGCCGGGGCAAACGCTGGGAGGGGGATAGAAAAGGTCCAGGATGGACCTTGGATAACCCATTTGGGGACTAATATTTGAAATTCCCTGGGGTCTGGGGTGACTCGTGCTCACGGGACAGGCAAGCAGATCTCTGCTTATCACCCCAAACAGGCTATAAGGGATGATGAGGGGAAGAGCAGAGCCAGCCCCACATCCAGGTGCCCCATCCTCAATGGCAGAGGTACCCAGAGGCTGGGGACATGGCCAGTGACCGTCCCCGACCACTCACGTATGAAGCCGGTGGAGCTGGAGGGGTTGACGCTGTCGCAGCTATCAGCGCTGTCGCTGTTGGAGATCTCGTCATCTGAGTTGGAGCCCGGCGAGCCCACATCCACATCCTCACACTTCCTCTTGAGGCTGGCGCTCGCGATCGCATCCATTTGGCCGTGGTTCGCATGGAGAGCCGGCCACCAGAGCTGCCGGCGGCCTCACCGCGTTCCTGTGAAGAAGGCAAGAAGCTGTAACGGCATTTCGGCTAAGTCAGCATCGCTCGGCATAACCAGGAAAGGTAACTAGCAGTGTTCCCCAGGGGCCAGTACTGGGTCCAGTCTTCTTCAATGTATTCATCAAGGACCTGGAGGAGGGGATGGAGTGTACCCTCAGCAAATTGCTGATGACACAAGACCGGGAGGAAGGGTTGACACACCAGAAGGCTGTTCTACCATCCAGCGAGACCTGGACAGGCTGGAGAATTGGGCAGAGAGGAACCTCATGAAGTTCAATAATAGCAAGTGGAGGGTCCTGCACCTGGGGAGGAATAACCTCAAGTAGCAGGACAGGTTAGGGCTGACCTGCTGGAAAGCAGCTCTGCAGAGAGGGACCTGGGAGTCCTGGTGGACAACAAGTTGCCCACGAGCTGGCAATGTGCCCTTGTGGCCAAGAAGGCCAAGGGACTCCTGGGGTGCCTTGAAAAGAGCGTGGCCAGCAGGTGGAGGGAGGTCATCCTGCCCCTCCGCTCTGCCCTGCTGAGGCCACATCTGGAGTCCTGTGTCCAGTTCTGGGCTCCCCAGGTCAAGAAGGACAGGGAACTGCTGGAGAGAGTCCAGCGGAGGCTACGAAGGTGATCAAGGGACTGGGGCATCTCTCTGGTGAGGAAAGGCAGAGAGACCTGGGGCTGTTCAGCCTGGAGAAGAGAAGACCGAGAGGGGATCTCATCGATGCTGATCAGTATCTACAGGGCAGGTGGCAAGAGGATGGGGCCAGACTCTTTTCAGTGGTGCCCAACGACAGGACAAGGGCACAAACTGGAACACGGGAAATTCCACCTCAACATGAGGAAAAACTTCTTTACTCTGAGGGTGGCAGAGCACCGGAAGAGGCTGCCCAGAGAGGTGGTGGAGTCTCCCACTCTGGAGACATTCCAAACCTGCCTGGACGCCGTCCTGTGCAACCTGCTCTGGGTGACCCTGCCCTGGCAGGGGGGTTGGACGGGATGATCTCCAGAGGTGTCTGCCAACCCCCACCATTCTGTGACTCCCTGGCTCTCAAGATCAGCTTCTCTCCATCCCTGCCCTCCCTACCCTGGATAAAGCCTCCGATCTCCGAGGCAAGCCCATCCTCCCACGCCTGGTCTGCAGGAGGGAGCTGCGTGTGGTTATTTAATTTTATTTAATAACATTCTTTCACTTTTGGGCAGCCTTGGAGGGGTCAGGCGGTGGGGCAGGGTGACGGCTGCAGCTCCCTTCCGACCAAACTCCTCTGTTCTGAACTGATTCGGCACCAAATTAACCCCAAGCAAAAGGAAACGCCAGTTTTATAAAAGAAAGGAGCTCACGCCACCCCAGCAGGGCCGACCACCACACGCTTCACCCATGAAATAACTTTTGCCGGCGACTCGGTATTCCCGCTGACTCCCTGGCCAAAAAAACCCCTAAAGCTTAAAACGACCTCAGGACATACCATGGGTTACCCACCCATTGCCGACACCGGATCTGCGGCTCCATCCAAGCCATAAGGAGAGAATAAGCCCCCATAGGATTTTGCTAGGAGAGTCTCTGGCATTTTCTTGCCCCCCTTGTTAATGCCTACATGCTCCAAAGCAGGCGGCTTGCCCATGGGAAGCCGGGAAATGCTCAGCTTCAGCTCAGGCGAGGAATTTTTGGGAGCCGATCCTGCAGTGGGAAGACCAGCGAGCATCGCTCCTCGTCTTCCTGATGCTTTCGGGTCACCGCAACCCAGCGACTTTGGCTTCTAAATGAAGCCCAGAACATATCCCTCGTCCCCATCCCTGTCCCCAGGGCCTGGAATGCTCCATACCCTACCCCGGGGAGCCCAGCACCCACCTGCTTGTGCCACCTCCTCTCCGCTTTGTGTTCCCTCCTCTCCAACAGCCGTTCTCATGGCAACGGAACAACCGGCTTCAAAAAAAAACATGTCAGCCAAGGGCACCCCTGCGGAACCCCGGGCTACGGTGGCCCTGGGGGGGATCAGAGGGTCTCGGGATGCGATTCAGGGCAGCGGGAGGCACTGGCCGCACCCAGCTGAAGCTCTGGGCTGGGCTCCCGTCGCCTCCAGCCTCTTTAAAGTTGAAAAGGAAACGTCAGTGCCCTTCTCCCCCCAAAAAAGGATGCGCCGGTGCCAAAGCCACCGGGGCAGCGGTGAAGCCCCCAGGCAGGGTGCGATTTCCCAACCCAGCTTGGATTTAAATATGGCTTTTTGGGGTATTTATTTGTAGGTAAATTGCTTAATCCTGTTGCTAAAGGGGAGGGAATAAAAAGCAGCTGTTGAACCAGCATAAGCATCAGCCCAATTCAGGAACTGATTTAACGACGCCAATCCCACATGCGATCCCAAGGGATAAGGAGAGGCGGAAAACACCCAACTCAAGCATCACTGCCACCACGTTGCTGACCCCCCCACCTTGTTTTCTCACCTCCATCACCCCAAAACGGCCCTGTTTCCATGCTCAGGAGGTCCCCAGCCGGGCTCCTGCAGGTGCTGCTCATCCCTATGCTCAGCCAACACCATCAGCCTCGTTAACTAATGAGGAGAGTCTCTGCCCTGTCTCCCATTCACTCCAAAGCAAATTTTCAAAATTTCACCTAAAAATCTTCTCCCTGGGGTGCTTATGGTGAGGAACATCAGCGACAGCATCTGGGTGGACATCCCCACCTGCAGCATTAAACTCCGGCCAGGCCTGGAGCCCGGATCCTTCCCTGGGTGGATCCACCGGGAGACACTGGACTCGATGATCTCTAAGGTCTTTTTCAACCTAAATAATTCTATTCTATTTGCGTTTCTTATCAAGGACCAACTGGCTGAGCTGGGGGAAAAGAAGCCGGAGAGGTGGGCACTCACCCTGGGGGGCTGCCCCGAGGGGTGGGGCTGGGGCCGAGGCCGCCGGAAAATGAAGTTTTCATCTCATTTCTCCATGCTGGAAGCTCCCCCTGCCCGTGCGGGCAGCCGCTGCCTCCTCCTCCAGCAGTGCAGTGGCAGCTACCCTCGTGTGCTGCAAAGGCCAGTTTAATTAATTTATTAGCTCAAATTATCCTTTTTTTGAAATAAAAAACCCCCACTTTTGAAAATACCCAGGGTGCAGTCAGGGTCTGGCTTAAGCAAAGGTTTAAGGAGAGAGGTGGGAAGCGCTGGGGTCCTCCCTACGGCAGGGATGCTCATCCCGGCCTCATCCCATAGGGGAAGCCTCTCCTCCTCCCTCTTCCACCAAAGGCACAGCTTGGGAAAAAAAAATAATAGAATAAAACTATTACTGGTGGTGGCAAGAGTCAGAGTGGGAGGAAAAAACTAAAATAAACCATTTGCAGGTTTTGTTCAGTTTTTCAGTGGGGATAAAAGCCCTTGGGGATTTGGGATAGGGAAAGCAAAAACGACTCAAATATTGTGAGGAAGGGGCCATGCGACCCCAATTCCTCTCCTTTCTGTTATTAAACCACACTGAAAGGAGCTCAGCTAAAAATACTGGTATTTTCCATGTCAGCCCTCGCTGGAATTGCCTTTGGGAGCGGGGAGGGGTTCCGGAGAGAGACGGGACTCCTGCGATCATGGATGCCAAGAGCCTCCTGAGACAGAGCCAGTCCAGCCGCAACGCTCCAAGATCCGACCGGGAAAACCAGCCACCTCGAAGCTCATCCAAGGTTGATTAACGAGCCCAGATCATCACAAGTAATTAATGCTCTTGTGCTGCAAACCCCCCCTCCACGCTCCTGGTTTGTGGGTTCCCAGCTTTCGGGAGAGGAGGAAGGGGGAAGGGTGGGAGCATCTCGGGGTGAGGGATGCTCCGTGGTTCCCAAAGCTCGTTTGCCGACGCTGACGGATCCACCGCCATCGGTCCAGCTCCCACTAACGAGTTACATTCCACCTCCCGTGACTCCGGCATCGCCTCTGATGATCCTCCATCCACGTCGGATGTGGTGCTGGGCAGCTCCTCCATCGCAGCTTGTCCAGGCGGAGACTGACATAGCAATTCCGGAGCGACGAGCTTTTTGGTTTCCAGATATTCAGAGTAATTAGTAATTACCAGGTGAGTATACTGCAGATTTTGTGATCCTCTGGGCATCCTATGGATTTTGTGATCGCTCCTGAAAATCTCACACGGATCTCCAGGACCAAGTAACTCAAAGGATGCTCAAAATTTCCTCCTCTCTATAAACTGCTTTAACCACATCCCTCAAGCATCAATTTCTAGGGGGAGGCTGGTTGAAATAAGTTGCCTTTAAAATAAAAAAAAACAGCCAAAAGCAGATCCTGACAAAACCTCCCAGGCTTTCGCAGTATCAGAGGTGTCAAATACAGGATCGTGGGATTATTTCAGCCGCCGGACAAGGAGAGGGTGGGAACGATAGGCAAGAAGGAATAAAGAGAGAGAGAGAGCGCGCAAGCGCGCAACCCCCAGGCTAAGCAGCAGCCCACCAGGCATTGGAGAAGCATCCCGATAACGGGTGTATTTAAGAACGGATCACAGCGTGCGAGATAAAGCCAGAAAAATATAATCGAGGAATAACCGAAGGAGCCCATTTTATTCTGTTGTAGCACCCGGTATCTCCCAGGAAGGCGACGCTGGAGCACAAAGGTAGCTGGAAGGAGCCAGGCTGCAATTTCACATTCCCCCCAGCTCTGGAGTTAAGGACAGCTCTCAACAGCTATTTCAATGGGAAAACGTCTCACCCCGGAGTGAAACCCACCTAAAAAGGGGCTTCCCCTCCGGCAGTCGCCCCCTGGCTCGGCTCTCTCCCTCGTTACCCATTACGCAGCAGGATGAGCATCACCGAGATGACACGGCAGCATCGCTGCGGAGCATCACGCCACAACGTCGGGGGGGGAACGCACCGAGGTGCCCAGCACCCCCAGCTCGTCACAGCCCTGCAGCCGTGCAGAATGAAAACACCCTTCGGCGCTCCCCAGGAAGAGGAAAAGCAGCTCCTACCATCGCCCCAAAGCACCCCCGTGGCATCCGGCAAAGCCCCGACCCACCAAGGATGTGGAAACGGGGAGTTTATCGCCCAGGGAATGCAAACAGAAACCCACGGGGAAGCCAAACCCTCGCTCCGCACGTCCTCTGAAGAGCAAATAAAAGCGCTCACCTTCTCAAGGACAGTCACCAGGACAGGGAGCCCCCCAGGTGGCAGAAGGGCTGTGGGTCAGGTTTGGCACCACTCGGGAAGGGTCCGGCACACTCGAGCACATGGCTGGACACAGCAGAGCATGGAAAATCCGCTCCGAGGGGGAAAAAATGAAGCTCACGCTTGATAATTGCTGCAGAATTAAACCAGGAGCCAGC
This sequence comes from Burhinus bistriatus, assembly GCA_013397275.1. Lineage (NCBI taxonomy): Eukaryota > Metazoa > Chordata > Aves > Charadriiformes > Burhinidae > Burhinus > Burhinus bistriatus. Next base: position 44,599 of record VYXH01003315.1, read on the forward strand.
AAATATGGTCGGATCTGGGGGCACCTCCACCTGCTCACTGCCCGGTGCGGAGCTCGCTGCTCCCAGTCCGTGATCCTGTCGGATTCTGGTGTTATCCCGGGGCAGGAATTAGGGCAGAAGCTCATATCGATGAGCCCAGAAATGAGATGAAATAATTTCCACCCTGGACGGAAGGGCTGGCTGCTTGGCCACTGGGAAGAGTTCAGCAAGTCAGCTCGTTTACAAATTAGTCGTCATCGTCGGAGGTTTTCCCCCAGGATCAGCCCCTGCAGCTGACGGATCCACTGGGCTGTGGTTTGGGGACACTGCAGCCAGTGGCCGTGCTGGTGAGCTGAGTCCAGCCTGGGCTGGTCCTTACACCACCGGTACTTCAGCAAGTGACCAGCTTCATGTTTTTACGACAAACAGCAGAAAATTCGGTTTCCTCTTCTACGCTGCTGCTAACGAATGCAGCTAACGAATAAATCTAGGCTACAGCTCCCACGGCTCGAGCACCACCGGCACTGGAGCCTGCGCTTACACAACCAGCATCACAGTCGGTAGTGATGGGGCCAGGTTGTCCTAGAGCCCCAAATCACCCTGTTGTGCCTGCTGAAGGTGGGCAGATCTCCCCACGCCGCTGCCCGACCTCCTGGGGAGGGTCAGGCAGGTCCCAAAAAACACCACTCGGTTGCAAAAAAAAAAGCCACTCAGTCCCTTTGCCCGTCACCAGCATCAAGTCATAAGAGTGGGTCCACCCCACGTCGCACATGGCGGCTCCACAGAACACCTTGATCTAAAGACCTTGAAGGCAAGGGAGACCCTGAAGGTGAGGGCAAGGGTAGGGCACTAGGAGAACATTGTCATGGTTGTCCCACCGGTCCCTCTCCTCCTGAGGGTGAGCGTGGGGTTGCTGACCTGAACCCTTGCTCCTCAATGCACTTATCACCTTGGTGAGAGGGGCAAGACCTCATGTGCCAGCTGACACGGCTCCCTCCAGACAGTGGCCATGGCTAAGGACAGCTGGCGGCCCTAGCCACCCCACACCACGAGGAGACCACGGAGCACCTGAGCTCGTGGGACCTCAGACCATCGGGGTCATCTCCACCCCCACGCAGACCTTGGCTCCTACTCCAACAACCCCAAAGAGGGTCACGGCCAAGGCGCAGTGAGGGCTGGGCAAGGAGGAACCTTCTCCACCACAGGCTGGTGGGGGTCCCACCACCGCTCACCAAGAGGGGAGATCCTCCCAGCCCCCTCCTCATGTCCCAGTGCTGGCGGCGGGG
>VYXH01003315.1:48535-68996 GCA_013397275.1 Burhinus bistriatus
ATGGCCTTGTCCCACCTCGGAGGACGCCTGGCCGGCAGGCAGCCCCCCACTCCATCCTCTTCCTCCCCACGCTCCCACTGCCCGGCTGGGCCGGGCTGAGGGACCCACTCCGGGGAGAGGGGTCTCCCCCCTCCGTGTGAGCCACCTACTCACCTCGGGCAGCCCTTCCGACACGTTCCTCCCCAGGAGAGCTCAGCCAGCCACCGCAGCGCTTCCCCCCGGGATTATGGATTAGCTGAGTTATTAACTAATAAGCAGGTCAAGTTATAGGATTAAAAAATCCTCTTCGTTCCCCCCCCACTCCGACCCCTTCATCTCCCCCCTTGTTTCCAGCTGGCAACTGGGGCTAGAGGAAGGACTGGCCTGTTGCTACCCCCTCCATCTGGGGGCTTTCCTTCTCTTCCCAGAGCCGCCACGTGCCACAAGTCACTTCCTCGGCATTTTCCTCATCTGATAGATTAAAATCGGCCGCACGCACCCAGCAACATCAATATAGAGAGCTCACCGAGCCCGTGTCACTGCTGTACAGGTCCATGGCACTTCTCGTATACTAAGGGGATAAAAACCAGCATTAAAATACAGATCTTCCCAATCACTGGCAGTACCAAAGGTGAGCAGCCGATCACAAGCCCTCTGCCCATGGAGCCAGCAGTCCGGCTGCCCTTTGGCGTTCATGGGGAGAAGCGGGCAAAATTATTCAATTCTTTTAATGACTTTTCTCGGCACCTTCGCCCCTGACCGATTTACGAGGCTTTGGCGGCTCAGGGCAGGACCTGCAGCGGCTCAGGGGATGCTCGCAGCTCTGCTCCGCGGCTAGAGAAGTGAGCTGTCTCAAAGCCAGGTGAGGAGACCAAGCGGTCTCCTCCTCCCTGCTGGAATTACCAGCCAGAGGCTTTGGTCCCCCGAGTTCGTGCAGCGCTGGGCAAACAAGCTCAGTTGGAAGAGCCTGGATACCCACTGCCAGCACTTGGCTGTGACCGTTCCCAGGATTAACCTCTGGATCCTCCCGTTCCTCATGAACCCTGACCCAACCCAGCTGTGGATGCAGCTGGGAGGCGATTTTGGGGGTGATGGGGAGCTGCTGCAGTCCTGAACAACTGTTTCGGGGAGCTGCTGACCTACGTCCTGCCTCCAGTGCCGGAGTGAGAGCGTGCCGAGCCGTGTCACAGGCGATGCCGAAGGGAGACAGGGATGCTACGGGGCCGTTTGCACCAGGACGGAGTCACAAGCAGCTGCTGCGGGACCTCAGCCAGTGCAAATGAAGGATGGGAAGCTCTGACCAGGACTGAACCAGCTCTAATTTGCGTTAGGTATCTTGATTGCATCTCCAAGAAGACGACAGCTGGCTGAGGAAGATGGGAACAGAATCCTTTATGGCTTACAAACACAGAAGAGCAGCCGGAATTCTAGCAGCAGGGACGTGGCCATCACGATTGTCGCATCCACCAGTGCCTTCGCTCACCCCACAGACACTCCCCAGCCTGAGCCAGCACCTACATCACCTGCCTTGGGCTGGATCTCATTGCAGCCTTATTTAAAAATAAAAGCCCTGCTTTATGTTGTAATTTTCCCCTATTTTTTGGCTGAAAATATCCTCGGGTAGTGCTGATCGTTCGAGGCAGGCGTTACCCCAGGCATCTCAGTCTCTACTGGGGGATCTTATGGATGGGGAATAGGATCATGGCAGGGCAGATCCTTCACCCCCGAGATTTCACTGCTGTCCTGGAAACCTGCAGAGAGGCACTTTTGTCACCATCAAGTCCAACAGCTTTCAATAACCCTTTGAACTTGCTGTCCACTTCCTCTTTTAGTGCACACAGGGCTACACCAACGCTGGGGCAGCCACAGACGCTGGGCAGGGGGATGCAGGAGCAGAAAATGAGGCAGCAGGTAGACATTGCTCAAAATTTTCAGGATAGCTAAGCCTTTTTTTTCCTCCCTAAAACATGCAGAAAAGAACCCCACAGACCCAAGCTATTCAGCTATTTCTTTATCCAACTCCTCTTCACTCCACATTTTTGCTCCAGCTTTATACAACTAAATGTGTATATAAATTTCCTGACGACCTTACACTTGCAAAGGAAGAAGGATGGCACCGCAGCCTCACCCGCGCACACACACAGCCAACACCATTTTCAGGGTGGGTGGAGAAAAACAAAGTCACCACCTTTGTCTAACAGACACGTTGTAATATTAAATGAAAGCTTAACAAAATCTTTTAAGAAAATCCCTCCCAGCCCTAGCCTACCACTCCATCAGCACAGTACATAGCGTATTTGAGACCTGCTCAGCTCAGCACGTGCCCAAGGGCCAGTTGGCTTTGTTGGGCCGGTTTAATTCATGTTCTCTTGCCAGTCTGCCAGCGTCATGGGAGCTGATGCCTCTCTGAAAAGCAGAGCACCTTTGCCATAGAAAGAGTCCTCACGCAGGTTTTAGGTCCCAATGGCAAATTTCTACGAGAGCTACATGAGTGTGACCTGGTAACTTCAAGCCTCAGAGCTCCAGCAATGAAGCAGCACGTTACCACCAACAGCCGTTTAGATGCCGTCAGAGCAAGGAGGTCCCCTGCAAGAAAGACAGCCAAATAACCAACAGCTCGGGGTCTTTCCAGAGGGTGCCCAGGAGTTTCCAGATCTCTGTTCATGTCCTTGTGCTGGAAGTGAAGGGTCCTCATGCATGAAGAGAGGATCACAGGTGTTCCTCATCCCGTCCTCTCTATTTTAAGATGATGTGGTAGCTATCATTGGTTTCAGCTGCAAAAGAAGCAAAGCTCATGAGCCACCCGCAACATCAAAGGAATCCGCTGGGTTGAGCAGATCTGACACAAGAAGCACAGAAGGGAAATTCAAGACAGAGCCCGGGCATTTACGCACCTTTCATGGTGTCCAGAACGAAACAGGATTCATCTTGGAAGTTCTGTATCATCTGAAAGAAGCCACAAAAGCCAGCTTAGTCTGAGGCTGTATTTAAACACAGCAGAAGTGCTTCACAGCCCTAAGTGAAGGCTTTGTGTTCTGCCATTCAGTGATGGGCACACATCTGGAGCACTGAAAGGGCCAGAACCTGCTCAGGCAGAGCTTAGGGCTCTAGGAGGTAGGAAAGGCACGAGCCATAAATATTTATTCCTTCCTCCAGCTCTCCAGAACTGAAGGTCTGAACCAGCAAGCTGATAGAGAAACCATCGGATTCTGGGATGCAGGTCTGAAAGCAAAGTCCTCCCACAGCAATTGTCCTCCCTGTTTTTATAGCAAAGCTAGATGAAACCTGAGCATGAAGGAGGAGGGTGTGCATGCAGCCTGGACTAGCTCAGGGAGAGCTGTTCATGCCTGATAAACCTCACGGGTGTAAGTGAGGTGCCCCTAGCAGCAGAGCAGCATCCCCAGACTTCAATGATTAACTCCCAATCCTTTGGAAATTGGAGGCAATTGAGCAGGTCCTTTCCTGAAGACCTGCCCAGGGGACCTGTTCCCCCACAACCTCCACAGCAGAGCTCGGAGCACAATCAGACACGAACCAGCTGAAGCAACCCAGCGCAAGAGGTCGAAAATAAGGAGTACCCAGAGGCCATTACCTCATCACTGATCAGCACGTGTATCCCCGTCGGACCTTGCTTGTAAATCTGGCTGATCTGTTGGGAAGAGATGCTGAAGAGCTGGGCCAGCTTTTCCGTCAGTTCCACGGCTGTCAGTTCCTCCAGATAAATAGCGTGGTACACTGAGAGGAGAAGAACTATTATAGCTAGATGCAAAGCGCAGCTTCAGTGTCTACACTGTGGATGCAGAGACACTTCAGCTAGTGCCACGTATGCTAGCCTAGGGAGCGGATGCTCAGAGAAGAACCACAAGCAGGCTGCTCTCTGCCCAGGAACATCACAGCCCTGCTGGGAAGGGACTGCACACAGCCCATCGAGTGTCGCTTTTCGGCAGGTTAAACACCCACTCTGCTGCACCTGACTCACGCAGCTATCATCTTTCCAAGCCCAAGCTGCTAAATCCACGTGTAGCATGCCTCTGGTGTCTGCTCTTGCTACACATCTGCAGCATGCCCTGAGCTATGTAAGCATCAGCTCCATAGTAACTTGGCTGTCATCAATGTCCTGCAATGCTTGCTCAGTATGTATGCAGTCCTTGCCCCAAAAAGCTTCTATTTCAACTAGCATCAGCTGAGCAGTGTTCTGTACCATTCCTGGCAGTTTTCAATCCCGGCGGGACAGAAATGCCACCCTAGCAGCTCCCCAGACCTCCCCGTGTTCCCCCACTCCCACGAGGCAGGTCCTGGGGGGAAGTGAGAGGATCCAAATTGGAGCAGGGCAAGTAAAGGACGAGCTGTTTGCTTTTGCACTTGCCACTCCAATCACGGAGGTGGATAAACCGGTGCCTGGCTGCTCCACAAATGTAGGTCACTCATTGTTGTCTGGGCAATGCTGGATTCTCGCAGGAGCCATCATTTGTCGGCTCAGAGCAGGCAACATGCCGACAGTCAGATTCTGCAGCCACCCATTTGGTAGGCAAGGAGAAAAATCAGCTGGGTAGGACCAGGGCAAGTAAAAAGGGTTCACCACGATCTTTTGGCACCCTTACAAAGCGCGTACAACCCCTCGGTTTGTGTACAGAGCCTGCATTAGGTTGCAGGTGAGCTCGCATGTGAGCTCGCTGCCTCCTTGCAGTGAAGAGACAAGAACACCAGCAGCCAACACGAGGCGTAGCAGCTGAAAGCAAAAGCCACAGACCCTCTTTCAAGCTGCTGTGCGGACTCAGTGGCCTCTGGTAACACAAGCAGCCCTGGCTGCAAGAGGCACCTTTTGTCAGCCCAAAACCCACCGGGTAGCAGTGTGGGAATGAGGCGATCGGAGGCAACTGGTGCCGAGCACCTGTGGGTGGCAGCAGCAGGGCTGGAAACAGCCCCCAGCACTTTTCTGTTTGCTGAACCCCCCGGCTGTGATTTTCCCCCTCGTGCTGTCAGCAGCAGCCCAAGCCACGTGCCCCCAGCCCTTCGAAGCCCTTACCAAAAAAAGTACTGGTTACTGTGTCCCCGTCCTCGTGTTTCTGCTGGAGGTCCCTCAGCTGCTGGGACTCCTGACACACATAGATGGTCAGTCTGGGCCGCACCATCCTACGGACAGAGCAATGAGTGAACGTCATCGGATTTGCTCAAGGACACCTCTAGTTCCTGACACTTTGCCAGCGCTCTTCCCTTCCCAGTATCCTCAGAAGGAAAAGAGGACACTGACAAACTCATCTTGAAGCAAAACCATCATCGTCGTCCCCACCTTGCTGATGCAGCAAAGGTTTTTGCGAGAAGGGAATGAAGTCGACATGGGGACATGGTGCCAGCTGGCTACCAAGCAGCTAAATCAGACAGTTCACTCCCGAGGACAGAGCAGCGACAGATCAGACTGAGCTCTGCTGGTAACACGCACGCTCCTTCTCATTCAGAGTCTCATTTTGTAGTGCAAAAGCCAGCAGCGTCTCCCATCCTTTGTGCCCTTCTCTCCAGCACAGCCCAATCACATTTCCCCAATATCTCCTGAGCCATCGGAAGCAGTACATTAACCCGCTGGAATGCTTCCCACCCGTGCTGCCCCATATCAGAGACCGGCACCGATGTCTCCCCAGACCTTCCCTCCAGCATCCAGCCCACCCTGTGCCTCTCCACTCGGCTGCAGCGGTGCCTTCTGAAATGCTCCAGCTCAGACAGGTCAATTAAACACCAGTCCCTGCTTCTTCAGGGAAAGATGCAAAGGAATAATCCCTTTCCGGGAAGGCAATTCCACTGAGAGGCTGTTCAGAGGATGGAGGGAACAAGTACTGTATCAGCAGGACTTTCTGGCTTGTGGCTGGATTCTCTGACACTCAAAGAGTAAGATCATTTCTAATGCTTCTCTCCCACATGGATTCTTCTTCCCCAAATTGTCTCTGGAGCTGTTACCCTGCTGGCTAAGTTATCAAATTTGACTCAAAGAGGTTCAGGAAGGTTAATGAAACTCTGTTTTCTCTAATAGCAAGAGCCAAGCAAACAGGCTAAACCAAATACAATTTACCTACCATCCACGATCAGCTTTTAAGCAAACAACATACCGTCCTTTTAGCGCATTGAAGAGCCTGATGCCATCTGCAGGGCCGCAGATCTGGATTACATCTTCTCTGGTCAGCTTCAGTAAGTCTGCACCTACAGTTTTAAAAATCAAAAGGAGAAAAAGTCACACAATCCAGCCCAAAGTGTCCAAAATGGGGGTCTCCGGGCACCGCAGCTGTGCCGGCTCCCCCTCCTGCCACTCACAGAGCTCACCCCATTCCCAAATTGTTTCTGCCTTCTGCTAACAACACCCCCCTGCTTCCCCGCTGAAGGACGCTTGCAAGAGTTTTTTTCCAGCCTGGTTTTGCAAGAGCATGTTTCGGTACAACCCTGTGTCCTGCCTTATCATTTACAGCCGGTTATCCAGTGCCTTGGTGACCCTGGATAATGCAGACTGTATCACCAGGAAAAGAGAGGAAAATAAAGGCGAAGCATTTCTTTACACACAGTGCTTTCCCCCAGATCAGCATTTCTCAGCTTGTTTTAAGATTAGAGGGTGCTGCGAGCTCTTGGAAGAAAAACCACCCCAGTCCCCACTATTTTGCCAGTTGAGAGTGAGGTGAGAAATGAAGAACACAGCTTTCAGGAAGCCAAGTTTTATTGTGTTACAAAAAAGATGAGATTTTAAAACACATTTATATTTGCAACGGTAACATGAAGATGGCCTCAGGAGCAAGAGGAGGCAGAGCGACTCAGCACAGAGAAGGGACAGACGCGGAAGGGATGTCATAACCTACCTGAGAAGTTTCTGAAAAGCCGAGAAAAAGTGGAGAAGCGGTTTCGGTGCAGCCACTGCTGGGCCTCCTGGGGTGTGCTGGTGGGCAAGAGGTTCTGCAATGTAGGAAAAGAAGGGTCACAGCCTCAGAGGTGACGTGGAAGCCATTTCCAGTGAGGAACAAGCACAGGTCAGCTCAGTCACTGTTTATAATCAGAGTCTTAAATCAAGACCTGAGCACGCCAGGCTCACAGCACACGCACACAATAAAGGCTGCAGCCTGGACAGGTTTTGATTTAAAAGGTTTCAGAGGGACAGAGAAAGAGGAAGGAAGCAAAGGCGAAAGCACAGTGAAGATCAAGGCAATAAGTAAAGGTCACAGCGAGCTACAAAAAGCTTGCTCACAGCTCCACATTGTCGTACTGGACATTTTTCACCCTGTCACCTCTTTTTCCAAAGAGGAGTTAAAAAGAAGTTGTAACTCCTCAAAGACGTTAAACTAGAGCAGTCTCTTCCCCAACAAACTACAGCCACCCACAAATCCGCCCCCACTCCATCCCAAAATCCCGTTTTCTGACCTGTGCACCATCCTTACCACAAGCATAAGCTCTGAGGTGTGACTTACATCTGCGATCGGAGGGGGTGGCTCGGGCTGATGGTTTGGAGAGCCATTGCTAGGTTGGGGAAAAGAGCAGACAGAACAGAACACAAAGTCAGCGCTGCTCTTCCCCATCCGGCACGGGGTCCCGGCAGGCAGCAACCACCACCCTCCAAGTCCCGCAACCAAGAGTGCCAAAACACAGGGACACAGCAGCAACACCATCATCCTTCCAGCACAATACTTTGCAAGAACGAATGGCTTATGTTGGAGCATTATCACCATGGGGAAAGGCAGAGCAAAGCAGGCTGGAAGCTGAACGCAGGGGCAAAACTGCTGAGCAAATGCACGCAGGTTTCTTGTGCAAGAGCCGAGCTTTGCTGCAGCCAGGAGGGCTAACCGCTCAGCTTCAAGGCTTTAATTTGATTTTCCCCTGCTGACACAGCCTCTGAGGCTGCTTCCACCCCTTGTACACCTTGGAACCAGGCCCTTCTTTTCGCTAGTGGTCACTGCCAGCTCAGACACATTAATCTCTCATGAAGAAACCGAAAGCCAGCCAGCATCTTCTCCAGACTTACCCTTCGCCAATAGAAAAACTGCTGTGGGAACTGTTGAAGCCAGGGGATGGCGCGTTATTGACGTACGTTATCTCTGGCCAGGGAGAACACTAGAAAGGAAAACCCAGAAGAGTCACAGGATTGCTTTGAACAAGCGCACACATCTGCTCTGGTCGGCACAGGTTAACAGCTATTTGCTGACTGACAACGCACTGGGAAACAGAATTAAAGAACAAAGTAGGGGATTAAAAGAAGCTATGCCAATTCACTGCAGACAGTCACAAAGCTCAGATTTAGCAATTCTTAAACTCAAAATGCCAAAAGTCACAAAATTCAAATGCAGTGAGATCTGTGATCTGGCACAGGGCTGCCACACACAGCACCCGCCAGCCGAGGCGGCTCCGTGCAGCAAACCATGCAGCAGATCAAGCCTGAATCGGGCACTGATGAGCAACCCCGAATTCACACAGGGCAGGACAAGGGCTCCCTCCCCAGGGCTGTTCAGCACCGACCCTTCAGATGGTCGCATTTTAATAGACCACTTTCCACTAGCACAGGAAGGAAACAACAGGGTTTTCTGTCAGCTCACAACCTCGGTGGCCAGTTGCCACATGGGCAAAACAAAGCTTGCAGGGAGAGGTAAAAATCTTTTATTAGATGATCGGTGGGGAAAAAACCATCACGTTTCCAGGCACAAGAGCCCTTTTTCAGGTCTAGTAAGAAACACCTCCTCTGCCTGCAAAATTTATCTTGCTTTTGTCTTGCAGTTATTAACAACTTGGCCAAATGTTTTACAGCAGAACAGCCAGTTCCTTGCCACCTGCGAGTGAGGTACGCTAGGTTTTGTTAAAACAACAATGCCAGCTGCCACATGAAAGAGCAACCCCACCTCTGTGAGTATCGTAGTTTCATAGGAAGGCTGGTATTTCTCTTTCTCATGAGGTGTTCGCTTCTCCATCTTTTCCCTGTCCGTCTTCTGCTTCCGATCAGCTCCTTTGGGCTGGAAAAGAGATATTCCTGTTAGAAAAGCAGCCTGGAAGGATGGCCACAGACAGCTGGATAGATACGCAAGAAATGCAAGAACCAGAAAAAGTGACTCGTCCTCCTACTCACCCACTTGTTGCTTTACAGACGGAAGAGGAGGAGGGCTGGGACTATCTGCGTGGAGGATTAACTACAGCGACAACATCAATTCTGTAACAACCCCAATACCCTGACCTACCCACACCCCCAAAAAGGGACCCAGAACATCTGAACAATGAGGTGAAACATTTTTTGGAAGAAACTTCTCCTGACAGCATACGTTGGTTCTAAGGGGACAAAGGCCAGTTTCTGGTGTCACATATCTGAGCTGTGTCTTCTGCACCTTCATCAACCACTTTGAGAGGCGCCATTTCAGTGGCACGAACTACATCAGAACATGAGAGCGCTCAATTATGTGCTTGCCTTTGCCACGACCTTGAAAAACTGTGCACTCTCTCATATGCAAGATTAAGATGATTTTACTTGCTGCCTTTATCAAATGCTCAAAGCCCTGGGGAAAGCAGCAAGTAAGAGAGCGTCGGTCTTTGTAACCACCAAAGCTATCCTGGTGCTCCCCTCGGCAGAACTCTAAGGAAATTCCCTTAAAATTTGGCTGTGCATCGTCTCTGCTTGCACTCACAAGTGGAAGAAATTTGGCCTTGATGGACCAACACAGCTGCCTGCCAACACGCGGATGCCTCCTAAGTGGATGAGCGCATCAACGGCACCAGTGGGGAAGCTTTAGAAGTGCAAATACAGCTGGGTACCACAGCCCTCCCACTCCCCCAGGCTCCAAATATCTTTTCCTCTGGACAGCCAAACTCAGACCTAAACAAGCTACCACCACGCTCAGAGCTGGGCGAGGAGGCGCTGCTTAGCTGTGGCTTGATTAGACAGTTTCCACCATGAAAATCCAATGGTTGCTCTTATCTTTCCATGGTCAGTGCTGCTGCCTCTGGCAGCTAGAAAGGATCTGTGCTCCAGACACCGATGAGTGTGGGTAAGGGTGTCAGCAGCTATTTTGAAAGCACCGAAATGCTCCCAGCTTTGAGTGGCGGAGGGGAGAAAGGAATGAGCAGCTCAAATCATGTTAACCCACAAAAGACAGCCTGCGGCAAAGAGACCTCACGCAGGCACAGGGAAACACACGCATGGTGTTGAGTCTGCCGCCCAAACAGCAGCCCTGACCCCAGGACAGCAGCTGCGTCAAGCGAGCAGGAGATAAGGTCAAGACCTTCAGAGACCACCCTCTGCAGGGAGACTGTGCCCTGAAGCCACAGCTTCACTGCTTTGGCTTTTCCTGGTTCAAGGTCATCAGAGCCAAAAAAACAACAACCCATCCCCTGGCACAAAGAGCTGAAGCTCAGTAGAAACATGGCGCCAGATGCATCACAATCTCACTATCCTCTGGGCGCTTGTTTGCAACCAGCCTTATCCCTTAACTCCCAACTCCACAGCCCTCCACTCAGGCTATCTGCATCGAGATACCAGCCAGAGCTCAAACAAGCCCTAACAAATCACACCCCTGCCTTCAAAATGTTATAATCCAAATATGCAAAAGAGAAGAAAGGAAAGGGGAAGGATGCCAAGCTAACAGCAGCAGGGCACACTGCCCAATATCCCACAGCAACTTCATGGCAGAACTGCAAAGCAGCACAGGCACCCGGCCAGGCAACCGACCCCGCTGCATGCCAGGGACCCTAAAGGAAGAAGAAGAGAGGAGCCACGGACAAGATTTTGCAGGGTGTTACAAGGAGAATGGGGTAACGGAGGCAACCTCAGCGTACCAGACAGCGTGGGCACAGCGTGCCCCCACTTATTCCCTGCACAGCCACCCCCAGGGTACCCAAGCACTTCTCAGCCAGCCACGCCATCGTGCTGCCGTGGCTGCCATTGCCAGGTTGTGGCTTTGGGTTTCTGCAAATGATATGCAACAGGGACCAGACACCTGCACCGCTGGAGAAGCTGGATGCAGATGGACCATCAGCAACAGGTAATAATAAAGCGAGTTCAGACAAACACCAAAGCTCTTTGGAGGATCTCCCAAGCTGATAAGATTCAAGACTAAACGTGGGCGGTTTCAGACAGAGGCAACACCACCCACGTTTTGCCTGTACATCCCTGTACGGGTTTTGTAGCCTCAATGGCATCCGGACTCAATCGACAGAGAGGAACCAGGGAGAGAGTGGCAGTGCAAGACAAGAAGGACCGAGAGGCCCTTTTGCAGGCAAGTTCGGCCAGTCCTGCAGTGTGAATTGGGACTGACTCCCAGTTTGTTTCCTAGCGGGGAAAGGCCACCAACAGGCTGAGGTACCTTGAAGACCTTGATCTGGCAGCTGGCAGAGTGCAGGTGCTCTGTGTACTCCCCGTTCTCGTTCTCCTTGAATGTGTCTATCTGGACCCGAAAGGGAACCCCCTTCTCTCCTCCATGCTTCCGCATGGTGAACTCCGTGCTGATACAGTGAACCTGGGCGAAGGCAAGGCATCCTGTGGTTAGTAATTCTGCCATGTTCGATGGAGCACACGCCTCCCATTCCCCTCGTGGGAGCCAGGACAGCGCTCATGTAAAGGGCAGCCCGGTGAGAAGGGCGAAATACAGAGCTGAGACGGGACCACACTGAGTATCCCCAGCATTAAGGGGTTAAGGGGATGCCACAGCAGAGGTAGAGCCACATTCTTTCAACAAGTTTTGCAACCTCTTAATGTCACAAGCAAGCCCCGGATCAGCAGGGCAGAGGGTTCAGCTGCACCAGCCTCCACACGCTGCAGCCTGTTATCCTAGGTGGGAGGGCCAGACTTCCAAGAAGTATTTTAGGCAGCTGGTGAGATGTGCAAAAGCATCTAAGCAAGATGGAGATTCAAATCACAAAACCAGCAGGACCTAAACCACCCCAAAAACATGTAAAACAACTTATTGGTGGTCAACTGTGCTTGTGCCTTGCTAATGCATGAGCTGCTGCTCTCTTGCACTGCTTGAGGCAGAAGGTAGGGTGTATTTTAGTTGACATCCTTCTACCACTGTAGCACCTGGCTGCTATTTCTGTGTTCCGAGTTAAAAAAAGCATCTTCTTCTCCCACTTAGAAAACTCATGTTTTCCCCTTAGACTCCCGCAAGAGGAGTTTCCCCACTTCTCCTCTTTTACCTGGATGAACACAGAAGTCCTCTTTGAAGGATCCCATAGAAACTCCACTGTATTGAGCTGGGTTGGGTTTGCTCTAGGGTCAATGATGCCCACGGACATTGGGATATCTGTGGGGGCACACAGAGAGAACAAGCTGCCGTTTGTAGTAGAAGGAGAAGCAAGAGATTCACTGGGAACATATGGAAGAACCTACCATGTCTCTCAAAGTGCAGAATCATGACAGCACTTTGTCCCTTAAAAGTCAAGGGAGCAGGAACCCAGCTGGAGGCACTTCAGGCACCCACGTCACCTCCAGCCCCAGCCAAGGTGCTGCCACGGGGACTCACCTATGTCTAGTATCCTGTCCCCAGGCCTGTTCCATCGCCAGCCCTCCAGCTGCTGATGCTCCGTGTACTGCAGCCGCCGGTCATGAAACACCACCCGGAATATGCTCTAGAGGGGAGAAACAGGCAGTGCCTGGAGTTGCCCCACGAAACCTGACAGTCTTCGAGGTGTGATGCATTTCCCAGTGCGAGAAAATGGGCAGAGGAGCCCAAAGGCTTCATGAAGAAGCCAAAGCAATAAAAGAAAGCCCAGATGGCCCCTTGGGACAGAAGCCTGACGGCTGCAGCTTAACCCTCCCAAACACTAAGCGATCAGCCTCTTGGCTGATCCCAGGCCCCATGAGACTGGTTGGACACCACCAGCCAGGCTGGTCTCAACAAGGTGGGAGGACAAAGGGGAAATAAACCCCCAAGCAAGCCAGACCTATCCCACACACGCTGTCACAGGGGCTGCTGCAGGGAAGCAGGACAACATCTTGCTCCCTGCGGCAGGGCATGGCTCCAGCTGGACACGCATACCCATGCTCTCCGCTTACCTTTACCAGTTTTCCATTGATCTCCGGCAGCTCCCCAATTTTCCTGTTGTCCAGCATCCGGATTTCATAGGACTGCCCTGGGGGAAAGAAGACAAGGGCACCACGCTGTTAGTCGGGGATGGACCTTCACTGCTCTGGCATTCTGACATCTTTTTCTGCCACACTAGACATGCCGCTTGATCTTCTTGCCATGTTTTAGCGAGGGGGAGCATGAGCCATTAGAGCCACAGCTGTAACGCAGAGATAATCCTCCCCCTTCCTGCAGCAGGACTTTCCAGGAATTATTAACCCAAGATCAAGAACAGGGAAGAAATCAATTACACAAGCTTCATCTGCCTTTGGTTGCCAACCCTGATCTTCCAGTTCTACTTGAAAGCAGCGGGTACAACTTGAACCTGTAAAACACACCTGCTGCGGAACACCCCAGCACAGACACACCAGTTAACCACCTTCCATTGTGCAGATTTTAATTAGGTTAAATCCTACAGGCGATTCACCACCGTAAGCAGAGGGCAAGCAGCAAGGGGAAAGGAAGTGGCGCTTCCAAACGGGAGCAACCTGGGGTTTACTATCGAGAGGTGCTTTCCATTCCCAAGGGGAAGTTTCCAAAGGCAGAATTTTATTTTTTAGGGTGTTTACAAGAAGTACACAGGGCCCGCAGAGGGCACAGGGCTTCTCTCACCTTGGTTGAGATAAGTGAGCGTTTCATCGTGGAGCTTGACAGCAGGGGAAGTGGCGGCACACAGCACGTACTGGAAAGGCAGAATTTTGTTCTCGTTTTCAGGGGGTAAACTCGATTCTTCCTGCTTGAAGATGGGCAGGGCAAGGACATCGCTGTGAAGAGATTTGTCAGACAGATTCATTTCAGCTCTGGCTACAGAGAGATGATGCGTTTGGTATATAGTTCCTCCTCCTAGGAAGAGCTTTGAGCTTTTTTTAGTTAAAAACCCCCTGACATCTCTCTGCAGAACTGCAAAGGAGCATTAAAGCAGACTGAGTAGTCTGAGAAGAGGACTCGACACCTGCTCTTGCTAAAGCTTTTTTCAAGTTAGCCTCCCTATCCACCCAAACCCCACACATTTCTTGCTTCAAAGCCAAGAGACAACAGAATTTGCGTTGCAGACTGAAGCCTAGCTCCTCCGGCAGCGCGACTCCTGCACCACTTGCGCATCAGCACAGAGCTGCAGCAAAGACAGACACACGCGGAACAACATCCGTATCGTGCCGATAAACACCCATCCTCTTCCCCATGGTACCAGCCTGCTCAGCTCCACCAACAAACCTGCCCCTAACCCCTTCCCCGGCTCCAAGCAGAGCGGCCAGGAGCCCATCTGCCCTCCAGGAGAGGCTTGGCAGGAATTTGAAGTCTTGCTCTGGTCAAGGTCACCAATTTTTTTGCCATCGTCTCCTCTGTGCTTATAAAAGCCCCCCCACCGCCCCAGCGAAGAGGGGTGCCAGCCAAAGCGGAGACGGAGACCTCAGAACACATCGGAAGGGGGAGACGCACAGTCAGAGCACCAAACCCTCCTTCCTGCATCTGTAAGCTGCTGCACGATGCACACAAACGTCTCGGTGGAGCAAATCCTGGAGGCTCTGACACAGAAAGAGCCCTTCCCAGCACGAAGGCAGCAGGAGGCAGACCCCCAACTTTCCCCAAACTCATCAACAAGCCCCCAGGCCCAAAAGCCCTTTTGCTGGGCACCATGCAACCAGCCAGCCCTGACCCAAACCGAGAGCTTGGGATGCCCACAGAGGTCAGAAGATGCTGCACATGACTGGCAGCACAACCCACACCATGGGACACGGCAGAAATCAGACCCTGGTTTCTGAGACAACCACAGGCACCTCTTTTATACCTTACCGGTCTGCCTCTTGCCGAAAGCCGCCAGGGCTGCAGCCCAGCCTACATCTAACTAGAGGAGGAACTGCCCTGGGGAGCCATCAGGGTGACTTCACCACAAACCATCAACCTGCAACAGCCCAAGCACCTTCCTGGCTCTCAGGTTAAGAGATGAGTTCTACGGGAGCTCCACGCCGTGCCACAGAGCAGCACGGAGCTGCTCCAGCTGGCACGAGCTCAGGCTCATCATCCTCTGGATGCTGTCACACCGCTCTTGGCGCTGGCTGGGAAAAGCGAGGCTGTTCAAGCCCCATGCTACCAACTTTTCCCAGGAGAAGGATGTCTCCAGGTCTTTGCGATCAGGCAAAAAGCTCACTGTCACCAGTCCCCTGCGATCACAGACACTTTCCTATACTCAAAAGGCCACGTGGCAACAAGAACTTGCTGAATAATGTTAATTTAAAAACCAGCAGTGATACCCCTGAGCCTATGGACATGTATTTAATAGAAATTGTTTCAGAAGCTGACCCTCAGCAGTTGTTTTGAGTCATAACAATGGCCAAGAGCAATCACTCTGTCGTCCATAAACCAGAACATCCTCCCACCCATCCACACAAGCAGAGCCCAGAGCAAAACCAGAGCCCAGGCAAATGCACTTGAGCACAGACACGACCACAGAGCTGTGGATCAGCTGCCAGCGCCACCCAGCGCCATCCCACTGCCCCCAGGTGAAACGTGGCAGAGCTATTCAGGTCCCTTCGAAGGGCAGTAGTGAAGGACTAAGCCTTGATGAAGAGTCAGGTCGCCTTCCTCTCTTGTTACAGGCTCCTGGGCTTCGGATGCTCACGGGAGCGCAAGGAAGGAGTTAAATCAGCTTTTTTTCCCTTTAGTTGAACATTAAAAACTTTTCCCAAGGAAAAACTGGACTTATCTGGCCAAATACCAGCTCCCACCCTAACAGGGCTTTAACTCTTTCGTCTCAAGAGACCAAATATCCAGCCTTCCTCCAGCGCTGTGCAAGTAATACCTATCGCTGCTGCCCAAACCCGAGCAGAAGAGCCCATCCCCACCCAAATCCCAACTTATCAGACATTACAGAGAGCCGTGCAGATGCCCCGGTCTCAGCATCAAGGCACGTGTACACAATTAGGCAAATTACACAACCCGCAGGACAAAATTCCCGGCAGCTCCATCTCATTAGCAGAGGAACAGTGTTTCCTCCCACAGAAGGACTTCTCGCCCAAGCAGGCTGCCAAGGCAGGACGAAGCACAGATGTTACCGATCCCTGTCAAAAAGTACAAGGCACAAGGATGGGGAAGACCAGCACTAACCTGCTGCACCCAGAGAGATGAGAAAATTAATTTAAAGCTATGCCCTGCACAAATTCTGGTAGCTGGAGAAACGCAGGATGCGCTTCTCCTGCACGCACGAGTGCTCATTTTCCTTGTAGGCTTTGACACGGCAATGCTTCAATCCTACTTCTGAAGCCTTGCGACATCCCGGGTTTTGCTCTTTCTTTTGCTTTGCCTCGCACAAAAATAGTCTGGGTGAGAAAGAGGCAAAGCTCGACTGTGACCTCCCCGCACGGAGAACCAGCACATGGCCGTCATCCCGGCTTTCACTCACTCGCTCCCGTGCATGCAGAGCTCTCATGCGATGGTGGATCACCCACAGCGGTCTGCTGAAAAATCACAAGCTGCTTTTCAGGGCTTCAGAAGCTCCACATGGCCACTAATGCCGCTCAGACGCCTGCCAAGAGGAATGGCAGAGCCATCCCTGCAAACCCCCCCCAAATCCAGCCTCTAGATTTGTGTTCGCTAAGACCCCGCATAACCGCAACCCAAAACCCACATTTTATTGCAAGCTGCAAAAGGGGAAATAACTCTGGGTAGTCGCATCCCTGGATTTCTGGAACAAGAGTCCAACCCAGTTAGTCAGGAATAATCAACAATCACACGATGATTTGCTTTTGCAAGCAGCTATTGGGGAAGCAGGGCTGCTTTTGGTGCAAATCTGCACGCACAGGTCAGTGGAGCACTGATGTGACTCCTCAGTCTGCGGGGAGCGATTCTTTGCCGTTGCAATGGCCACGGGTCTGGCTAAGAGCCCCTGGCTGGGACCTCTGGTAGTTCAGACACTGTTACGTTCCTGTGCTATGGCACCCAGGTAATCGGATCAGCTTTACTCACTGCAGGGCACAATAAAAAGTTAAATACTTATAGATACGGCATGGTTATAAAACAGCAAGGGAAAGCTCGGCAGCTCCTGGACCTGATGTCTTCATGGCATCTCCAGGGGAAAGACAACCTCAGCCACCTGCAAACACCAGCAAACGCTGCAGCCGCGGTCATGACCTGCAAGGCAATTCACGGCGGTGCAGAAAGCACTGTTATTTTGCCTCCTGCTAGTCTCCCAGCCTGCCATCGCTGCTGAATTCAAGTGAAGCCATTTTATGGGCTGTCTGGGGACAGCTGGGAAGCTGGGAATCCTTCAGGTACCGACATCCCACGAGCAGCCCCCTGCGATGTCCCCGTGATGCCCAGCGTGGCCAAACCCAGCAGCCATCACTGGATTTTTCTTTAGACAAACCCACGCGTGGTCCTGCCTGCTCCAAAGGCACCTGGAGAAGTTCCTGCAACTCCTGGTGACACATCTCCCTTTAAAAAAACCAACATTTCACTGTGCAACTTAACATGCTTTTGGCAAAAGACACTTCACTTAAAGCCTCTGGTTCTGGGGTGGGAGAGAATCTCCTGGAAAAGAAGGAATAAAAAAATTACAGAAAAACCCTGCAGATGGAAATATTCAGCTAATGCCCAATTATCACCTCCAAAGGCACCTCTGCTTTCCTAAAAACCTAATTCCAGGGAATAACAGTAACGCCAAGAATTCAGGTTTGTTAACAAACGTAAAGCACAATCCTACCATGCAACTCACATGAGAAAAAGCTTCCAGCCTGAGCGACAACCCTCATCCTCCACCACCACCTACCAGCGCTCGCTCCCAAGGTAGTAATGTGCCTCTTCCATAGGGAGAAGGGATGAATGCAGAAAACCCCCACAGGGCAAGCACAGAAAAGCCACACTCTCAAAACCTGAGGTGCCTGTTGAAACCTTTCCCCCCTTCCCGCGACACGGAGAGAAAATGTCAGATGTCAGCACAGGAAGGTCGGCGCGCTCACCTACAGGGGCACACGCTCTATTTACGGGCAGCGTAGGTCAAGAAAAGTCTCTGAAAAAAAGAATCGGGTTTCAGACGGCCGAGTGAGCCCTGCAGAGAACGCAGCTCGGCAGCAGGTCGAGCTCAGAGAAGCGGCACAGCCACCGCGCCGCTGACACAGAGCTCAAAGCCCTTTTGCACCCGTAATACCGGTGTGGAAAACCCTTGCAGCCAGTTCGGTGCAGAGCTGCAGCCTCAGGAAACCTCCAGCGCTAAAAATCCGGTGCCTAGCTGGGTCAGCCATGGTAGGTAAAGGATGTAAATGCTTCGAAGCTCAGAGCTGCAGGATTTCCTCATGTAATTAAAATTCTGATGCACAGCCAATGGGTTTTAGCTCAATGGAGGCAAGCCTATATGTTAAGATGATCCACGAAACCTTTGCTCACCCTGAGAGGGGAGCGTGTGTGCCCAGGACCCCTTGCCCAAAAGGAAGGGGAAAGGGGAGGAAAGGGAGCTTTGAAGCTTCACAACTCCCCTCCCAAAGCAAACCTGGACCTCCCCTGCACACACTGAAACTCATTCCCTTCCTCCCTATCAAAGGTAACAAAGGAGGAATCCCTCCTCCAAAAAGCACTCGGTCACAGCGCTCGGTGTTGCTATTGCCAGGAGAGGTGATGGATGTGCTCCTGCCGAGCTCACACACCTTTGGGGCTTTGTTTTTTTTCCCCAAGCACTCCAATTAAACAAACCCCAAAGGTTGTGACAGATCCTAACGGCGGTCAGGGATAACTTTGGGAAGTTGCTGGCTCTCCTCGTCCCGGGAAGGCTGGAGAGACAGAGAGATGAGAAGAGCTGCTCTTCCACTTCCCTGCAAAAGGGGCAGCAGGCCAGGAGTTGCTTTCCAGCCTGTTTTACCATGAGCAACCATGCGACGGGTCATTTTTAATTCTGACTTTTACCATTTCCAATTGCAGCCCCCTCAGAAAGCTCCAGTCTGGTGTTAAGGCACCCTCCTGCAGCATCCTCCTCCTGGACGGCTTAACCTGAGCCCCAACCTCCAGTCCCTTCTTCACTGCCCGCGTGCCCAGCTCCTGCCTCGGCTCTGCGGGGAGGGATCCACCTCATCCTCCCTCCTCACTTCCCACCAAGGGGAGGTCCCAGGATGAACACAAGTGGAACAGAAGTTGCATTTGAACTAATAAAGCTCTCACCCCAAATTATGCCAAGGCAGCTCTCTCACAGATGGCACTGGATCTGCACCGGCCCATGATGGAGCTAATTAATCAAGGATGGCAGTGGGGAAGCGTGTGGCCACTTGCAGACTGACTCCGCAGACCCCATCCAGTCCAACACCTCAACCGCAGGCTGCGCCTCCCCGTTATAACTCACGCAGCCAGAAACAAGGTGTTATTGGGTCCCAAACGGCAAGCACGATGCAGCGCTTTGGCCTCGCTGCTGCACAGAGGCTCGGCCGAGCAGCTGGATTCCAGAGCCAGGAGTGGGAGGGCAGAGCAGCGAAGGAAGCTGGGCCCGAAGCACGGGCCACGTACTTGTGCAATGTGGTTTGAGCATCCGATGCTACAAGGTCCCAATCCCTGCACTCATGCATGGGGCGTTTGACCCCGTGGGGGTCCTGGTCCTCCCCCTTGCTCCCAGTTTAGCTCAGAGTCAGAAGGACAGAGCTGGTCTGACCCGAAAAAAAACCATACCAGTGTTCCTCTGGGAGGATAATTAATTAGGGCAAAGCACTGCTCCTGGGGTGATTACTGTACGCTGCATAAAACCAAAGCAACCGGCCATAGGTTCTTCTAATCAGCAGTGCAGGAGAAGCGTGGAACTAACGCTGGGTGATTCAGCTGCACTTTGAGGACATCAGGAGGCCAAAGACCGAGAGCGGTGCAGGGGCTGTGCAGCCCCACGCCCTTGAGCGCATCCACTCTCCGAAAGGGCTGCCCAGCGAGCCCCTAAAGCCCTGGGCAGCTGACGAGCTCCTTGCAACCACGACTCCATCCCAACTTCAAGCTGCCACCACCACGTCCCTAGGCTTGGTACCGGAGCCAAGTGCCCGGCTCCCTCCTGAACCATCCACCCTGGCCACCAAACGTGCCAGCAAGCAGCTGGGTCCCCCACCTTTAGGGATATTTTGGGGCTCCTCAGCCCACCCCGAGCCCCCCAGGGTGGCCAGCCCCTCTCCCAGGTGCAGGATGGGCCCTTTAGGGCAGTCAGAGCAGCCCACCTACCTCATGCTGTAGGCCCCAGCGCCCAGCTCCTGGCCGATGCCCGACAGGCTGGCGTCGAAGTCCTGCACCAGCCCGGACTCGATCACCTCGTCAGCCAGCGGCAGTTTGAGAGCCCAGGCCATCCTCACCCACAGGCGTGGGGCACAGGCCCCGGGCGAGGGGGCCGCGTCCCCCGTGGAGGAGGGCAGCGGGGGGGAGGGCTCCTCGGTGGGTGCCCCGGTGCGTCGCCCCTCACAGCCGAGAGATAAGCT
>VYXH01003316.1:8061-52463 GCA_013397275.1 Burhinus bistriatus
CCCTTCTTGTGGATGGGTGTCACATTTGCCAACCTCCAGTCAGTTGGGACCTCCCCAGTCAGCCAGGACTGCTCATAAATGATGCAAAGTGGCCTGGTGAGCACTTCTGCCAGTGTAGCCTGCTTGTTTCTAAGGCTTTTATGAGTATTCTTCAGAAATACTAAGTGACAATGTTTATTAAACAACCAACCCCTAAGAAACTCTTTTTTCTACTTTTTTGTAGTGCCACAGAGCTCTTCACTGGCTTCTGAATGTGGTACATGAACATGGCTGCTGAGTACTCATAACAAGGCATTGGAAAAAGTCTCTGCCAGTTGCATTTTTAAATAAATTAAGGAAAAACTGCTTTCATTCCTTTTTTTCCCCCAGTGGATCTCCTTTTCTGATTAGTCAAGTGTATTTAACTGTTTGCTTAGATGTGTAATGATATACTGTATTTAAGTGAAAAAAAGAACCCATAAACAGTTAGTAGTTTTTTTAGGAACTCTTCTACAAATCTGTTGTGTTCAGGTAAAGTGAAAGAAAATCAGAAAATAAACATACACAGTGATAGCAAAAATTTCGAAACATATCAGCGCTCATGAAGGGATATAAGAGTGTTTGCTTTTTCAAGACTACTGAGTAGAGTGATGTTTTAATTCAGGTGAGCTCATCTGAAGACCTGATATATGAACAGAAGTCAGAAGAGTCTGGGCTCTTCAGTATGTTGCTTATTTAACCTTCTAGGAGTCCATACCTGCAAATTCAGTCTTCAGGTTAATTTAACCAGTTATTTGTGACACATGCATGGTGTCAGAGGCTGCGATAAGTTCACTGTGAAATTTGGCTTTGAGCTTCTAAATAGATAAAACTGTCATTGCTGAATAAAAGCTAATATAACGTGCAAGTAATTGACTAACTGCTGAAGGCCCATAGTTTCCTACCTTCAGAAATTATGCCAACAAATTATGATATGGACAAATAACATTTGTATTTTTGCTCTTTCCCTCCTCCCCCAATTTGTAATAGGGCTAAACAGCGATCACTGTACTAAATGCCATTACTAACTTCTAGAATATGGTTTTTTTGTTACATTTTAATGTCAAAAAAACTGTCATTACTTTTCTTTGAAATGTACTGTTTGTTGTCTAATGCATTTAGAGGATTAACTTTGAATTCAGGTCAGGCAGATCTAAAATGATGAGTTACAAGATTTTTTTAAGAACCAGAAGGCACAGACTTCGTTAATTCCAGATGGTGATCAGATTGTCTTTTGCAATAAATAAATGGCACAAGATGCCAGGCAGTTGATGGAGAACATGACCAATACCTATGTGCTGTAATTTAACTTTCCAAGAACACGTGGTGGGTGATACTACAGACCAAAAGTTTTGCTTTTGCAAATATCCCTGTTTTGACAACTGTCTCACAACTAAACCCAATTCAAATATTTGGATTCAGGGTCAATTAAATGTTTCCCAGAGGCATTTGTCTAACACAAATCTATAAAATAAAACTGTTTACCTATTTCACATGAAATATCTCCCCATCAAACAATAAATATCCTGTCTAAGGAAAGAAGCCGTACCAAAACCCTGTATTGTTCTGCCTGACTTTTTACTGTTGGAGAAATGCTTGCAGTCCATTCATTTCTAGGGATGCAGGCTCTGCTTCCTGTTACATAGAAATAACATAAATATATTGCTTACTGTTACTACTTTTGTCTCAGAAATTGTTAGGCCAGTTGTGACCCCAGAGATTATTTTCATTAAATCTTTGAATTAATTCCTTGACTAATATTTGCTGAATATCTGTTGAGACTGAGAAAGAAGAAAACATGCTAAGCTGAGAAACGTTCAAGCCCAGTTTACTTTATGATATTTAAAATTAGAATGAAAAAACATTTTGCAGAAAAAAAACAGCCTTCACCTATAATTCACAGGCAAGTGATTTCTGTAATCATTCTGATTTGGGGATCCTGTCTCACTTCAGGAGCCATGTCTTATTGCATAAAATACTTATCATGTTAAATAAACATCAGCAATTTATTTATTTTCCTTTCACCGATTATAATTGGTCATAATATTTCAATTATTCAACTGACCTATTCTTCAATGTATTTTTTTTAAGGCATAAGAAACAAATATTTTAACAGAAGTAATGCCAAACTAAATATTATAAATATGGAATGGGATGGGTAGGAAGACTCTTCTTGTTTTTCTTTTTAAATTTTTCTATAGGAGGCATTTCTGTTTGAAAGTATGCATTTCAAAGATGGGTCCAACTTGGTGAAAGGTAACACTAATTATTAGTAATTACAATTTCTATTTAGTGCAAGAAAGTAAAACTCATACAGAAATACCTTGGAGCTTCCAGTACATTGTATTATCTTTCTTCAAATACATGTTGTAAACATCTATTTTATCTTGAAATGCAAGTATTTAAAATGTGTACTTTAAATTTTAAGTAAATATTTTGTTTCAACATCCTAAAATAATTATTGTAGACAGAGAAAATTAGGGACTGTACTAAAGAACTGAAGAATGGAAAGGATAGTTTCATTCCTTGCATAACTGACAAACTCGGGTCAGTTTTGTGGAAGATAGCCAATGGGGATAATAACTTAGTGACAAAATACGAAAAAGACTAATAATTCAAAAATTACCAGGCCATTAATCTTGTCTTTAAAAGAGAACAAACTGATTTATTTC
The DNA here is from genome assembly GCA_013397275.1 of Burhinus bistriatus. Taxonomy (NCBI): domain Eukaryota; kingdom Metazoa; phylum Chordata; class Aves; order Charadriiformes; family Burhinidae; genus Burhinus; species Burhinus bistriatus. The sequence continues at coordinate 10,752 of VYXH01003316.1, forward strand.
AGAGAGGGTTAAACCTGAGGTGCAATTTGTAATCTTTTTGATAGCCAAGTAATGTTGAAAGATTAATAATGCCATTCTGTATGATCTGTCTCTTGAACTTGAGCAATTTTTCTGAAAAAAATTAAGTAGTGATGACATAAGGCAACAAGAAAGCTTCAATTTGCTGTTCATTTGCAGAGAGGTGAGAACTGACTACATGAGAAGCACCACTTTGTGAACTAGAATGAGCAGCATCGCAAATGAAGATTGATTGCTCTTTCAAAATTCAGTAGTCGTCATTGAAGATATTAGAATAGTTTGAGTCCAGTTGTCATATATATCATCAGAAAATCACACAAATTAAGGAAGAAGGGAAATTCCACAAGAATTTGTCAGATGTTCCCCCTCAGAGAGAAGCAATTTTTTTTTGAGTTTTATCTGTAAGGTTCTGTTGTGTCATTACATTGTCTCCAACCCTTCTCATTATCTTTTCCAACTTTTCCAACTTTAGCCGTTGGTTTCCAAACTTGGAAACCAGTGAAAAGAAACAGTCTTTGTTACATATAAAACTACAGTGAAGTTTTTACAGTTGCAGTCTTCATGTAGTTTTTCACGTTTCTTAGAGACTCTTGGGAGAGTTGGACTGAGGAACTCTTTTTATGGCCAGTCACTGGAGTTCCTCATGTGCCTTCCCTTCTCCTTTAGAAAGTGTCCTACAAGGGCTAGTAAAGGGCTTCAAATACTGTGAAAGAGTCTGATCCTTTCTCTAAGCAAGAGCAGAGGAAGTCTTTGCAGCACAAATGTTAGACCTACATGCTATGGATTGGGAAAATGGGATTTTTCATGATTCTGTTCCAACTTGGACATCCTTGGCATTTTGGGAAACTCAGACTTTCAATCCAAAATTAGGCATAGGAAAAGTCTAATGAGTACCTCTCATGAGAACTACTAAACTTAACAGAATTCCAGTCATTGTTGGGGCTACTATTAGCCAAATATACTGTATTGTCTCTGATATCTCTCATGGTAACTGTTGACAAAAGTATAGTAACTACTATACTTTTTTTGATATTTACAGAAATTCATAGACATTAAATTTTTCTACTAGATTTAATAGATCTTTTAAAATACTTCTGTATGCACTGCTAAAAACAATAGAAAATATTCTCTAGATGCTTAAATATGCTTTTTTTTTTTTTTGGAAAATAAATATATAGCTATGCTTATATGATAACACTCCTAAAGTTCTAATTCTTCTGTTTTAAATTCTTGTGTGTACTGCTGGGGAGACACTCCTACTGTTTATTCAAATTCTCTCCAGATTCTGCTTGTGAATTCAATGTTTCTGAAAAGCTTTACAACATTGCAGTTTTTTGGTTTTGTTTTTAGACAGAAGTGATGCAGTTGAGCTTCCTATAAAATTCACTCCTGGGTATGCCGGTTGCTACCACTGTCAGATTCTTCTGAAGTCCTCCTGCGATGTTCGTGTCTATGAGATTGAATGTGTAGTGAATACAGACCATGCTGAAGCAGAGCTTGAATTTCTAACTCCAGCTTACCAGGCAGTGATTCAGGATATTCCAATAGTAAGTTCACTTTACTAGTAGAAACTAAACTAAGATTCAGGATTTTTAAAAACTGGACTTTGGATCAAAACTGTTAAAATTTACAGTTGCAAAATGCACAAATACATGTAAATACTGACTTGAGTACTATTACTCAAAGTCCATATTGGACATAATATGAATCTTGTTGGGAAAGTAGTTTCTGGCAGTTCTTAAAATAAATTATTAGTTTTGATAGGCTTATTTCGAATGTTTCACTTCTGTCCTGACAATTGTTAATCTGTTATTTAATAATGTTATCACACTGAAAGTGAAAAAAGGGGTTGTTTAATCTAGGGAATAAATGTATTGTTTCTGAAAAAAAGGAGAGCTGTTGAGGGGAACATACACACAATATGAAAAATATGGCAAGCATAGGCAGTATATCATATGTGGTTTTATCATATCTATTTTGTATATGAAACCCTTAACTTGTGAGAAGTAAGACCAGGGAGTGAAGATGACATGTAGGTCTGAATATCATCTCCCTCAGAAAAATATTGCTCAACATTTAGAGAACTTTTCTGATTCAAAAGAAAAAAAAATACAAAAAAAATACAGAGAAGGAGCTTAAGCTGCGAGAAAGGGTAAAGATTGTTTAAGAGATAAGAATAGTAAAATATTTCCTGAGATCTGAACTATGGTTTGGTCCATGTACTTGATGTAACCTTTTGATATTAGAGCCACTGAAGAATACTAGTGAGTGAATTTATGGAAAAATTATTCTGAGATTTTGTAGACAATAGAGTGAGGAGAGGTTCAAATAAGGAGACAATGTCTGGGGAAAGACCATACTGTGAATGATCTGTGAAATACTGAAAGTAGACAAGGCACTAGTTCATTAAGAAAGTGAAAAAAAAAAGGAGAGAAAGTGAAAGGAAATAGTATTACAGTGCTATCTTTTCTTACACATAAAATTTAAGGTATTAATATATTATTTATTAAACATTGATTTATTGAATGTTATATTAGCTGAAAACCAGCTGTTATATAATACAGAAAGGTAAGGGGGTTTTCTACGTTGTTTAAACAGAGTTTTAAACAGATTGGCTTTATTCTTTTGAATTTTTTTTTTTTCACTTCTGAGTGAACCTAGTAATTAGTGTTCAAAACACTTTTTACAGATACTAGCAAACTAACTGTCATAAAATCTGTGTGGTAGGTGGAAGACTTTATAAATTGAGCAAATAAAATAGTCAAGAAATTTGCTTAAAGGTACATAGTGAATTAGTGACAGAACCAGAATAAGAACCCACGTGAATCTAAAATCTGTGATTGTCTTTTTATCTTGGAGTTAAGGCTGAACATCTGAAATTTCTGTAATTCTCACAAGCATGAGGTGAAAGTAATTGTTCCATCATTCACTTTCAGCCTCTCCAGTTAAAGAGGTATAGGTCCTATACATGTAGCCTTATTAGTACTTTGGATTTAATCACTTACCATCCTGTGAAAAGATTCTAACTCCCTTAGCATTAATTGTCTTTCTCATTGGCTTAACAGGCTTCAGGTAAGATTTTGCATTAAGCAGAGATCCTGTAAGAATTAGATGACTAAGTAATTAAAACTGTTTGTTAATGCACAAGTTCAAGGGAGTAGAATTTAACAAATATTTTATTTTCATTTTCTAATGTTTGGAGTTGACCTTAATATCTTTCTTTAGAAGATATTTTTAGACAAATTCATGCTGTATTAGAAGGATTTGTTACAGAAGAATTTCAGAGTGACCATGTTTGTCAACTACATTTCTCCAACTGACAAGTGTTTGTGTTTGAGATTAAGACGAAATACTTATTGGTGTAATCATCACTAATGTGGATAAAGGAAACATCTGATACCAATGGCACTAGAAATCATTGAAAATAAAACAATTTAAGCCCCCAAATTTTCACTGCCCTCCTCCTTTCATGAACAAAGAACAATCATGGTGATGTTTTTCCTCTATCCCATCTTTTAAAACAGTAGATTAGCAAAGGGTGATAACCTGCCAGTTTTAAAAATGGTCATGGCTGCTAGGAATAAAAGGGATTTATTATTAGCTTAATTCATTTTTAAATGAATTTTTAAAATACACCATTTCATTCTCCCCAAAGGTGCTCTGAGCCAGTACTTTGGGAAAATGAGTACAGTGCTCTGTTTTGATGATAACTGCAAGTAAAATCTGAAATGCATGTTAAAAACTTTAAATGCATAATCTAATTTATATCTTTACTTTGATTTCAGAGTAACATGTCTGGCCAGAACTGGACACTTGAAGCTATTTTGGAAGGGCAGGGTTTTTATGGCCCTCCTCTAATAAATGTGGGTCTTGGTGAAACAGCTCTGTATCCTCTCATGTTCAAGCCTATAGCTGAGTGCGTAACAACGGTAAGAGGGAAATCAGTTTCAGCATTTGAAAAGAATGCTTTTGTCAATAATATTTCCATCAGTGTCCAAATTATGAAAGTGGTTAAGCAGTTACTAACATTAGGCATCTGCTTGAGAGTTAAAAATTGAAAGATTGCTTACTAGCTAATGTAAAAAAACCGAAGGAACTAACTTTGCAAAGCTTAAGATTAGGCATGATGGATTTTCCCACCACCCTTTATTATCTCTTCCTTTATTTGCTCTTCTATCATACCTTCCATTTTAATGAAATGACCAGTTAGTTTGTAGAGATTCTGAACTTTTATCATAAAAATGTACGTTGTGTTAGTCTGAATTTAAACACATATATTAAATTGTTTGTTATTAGCTAAGTAATAAAGTAGTAACATTGAGTATTTCTCATTGCATGCATACATCACAAATGAATTTATGTTATGGGTACTTTGTTTTATAAAATAATTTCTGTTACAAGTTAAGCCACTACTTAGAAGCTGCTCTTGCTGCCAGAGTAATCACTATTCTGAATGCTAAAAAGAAGAGCAGAGCAAAGGCTATGACATCTTTAGCAAGAAGCAATATACGTATTTTTGCCTGTATACTAGCTGAGAGATTTTGTCTGCAGGTTGCTATTCAAACATGTGAATTGCCAAAGACAAAAAAAGAAAAAATGGTTCTGTGAAACATTAGTAATCCTTCTGCATGCATTACCAACTAAATATAATGTAGTTTAGGAATCCAGTATTATAAAACTATTGAAAGCCAAAACCCCTAAATTCTTTGATGACAAAAAGTTATGAATATCGTTTTAGTTGGAGGACAAATGGAAATGATTGAGCAAAGTTATATTTTATTTGAGGAATAAGGATGCATGAGAACATGTTTTCTTGGATATTTGTTTTCCAGGAAGAAGCCAAGAAATAAAATAAAATAAAATCTAGATGTATGAAGGCTTTATATTGTTAAATTTCATAATTTAGAAAAATGAAAATCAAAGCTTTTGTTTCTTTAGTTTTCTTCTCTGTTTAACAGCAGAGTTTACTTAAGAACTAGAAAAGTCAATAGGAACACATTCTTGTAAACTTGCTTTGTTGCCCGGATTTAAGACTAATAGACTAAAGGAGTTAATTTGGCAGCCAAAGGGGACTTTTACAGTGCTGAAACTATTTTTTTTCTTCTTTCTTTGTGATAGGGAAGGCTTATTCTGCGGAATGATACAGCTGGCACTGAAAACATCTTTAGCCTTAAGGGAATAGGGAAGAAACCTCTGGCACAGGATCATATTGTGATAGATTGCCAAGTGAGAAAGGTCACTCGAAAAATTTTATGGGTGCCCAATTATACTAAGAACAAGTTAACGTACAAGGTAAAGTTTTGCAATAATGTGACAGCTATTTTTCTATTCAAGGGCCTACAAGTTATGTATTACAATAGCAAATATTATTGTAATTACAGATATACTATTAAAATTTATGTATCCATGTGAAATTATATCAAACTATAGCTTATAGTATATGGATATGTTTATAGTCAGGAACTCTGTGAGATAGTGTATGATTTTACTGTATGTTCCGTGGAAAAAGATTTCTTAGTTTTTTCATCTCCTTCCTAAGGGAACATTTCTGCAATTGCACTCTGTCCATTTGCTAGTCCTTCCTCCCTTCCTCCTCCACTTGTTTGAAAACAGTGGCAAATTCAGTTTTGAAAACAGTTAAGGAGCTTGAGAATACAGGGTTCTTAAAATCTTCTTAAAGTATTGGAATATTACAGGAAAAGGACAAAAATTACTAGCCTACTAAGGGAACGATTGCAGCATGAGCTCACTACATATCTGTGCCTAATGGCCTGGCCAGTCAGTGCTTGCATTTCTTGGAACAAATTATAGCAGTTAGTGTCTTTTGCCCAGCTGTTGTTTCAGGGATGTTGGAGGAAGTTGGAAATACTTTGTGTGTTTGCTAAAGGGAAAGAAAATTTAAAGGAAATAACAAACTGGAGTTGTTGAAGGGCAATGGGTCACTGGGGAGATGGAGTAGGAGGTGCTGAGGTAGTTGTGATTTCAGTGGAGGGTCATAAACTGTAAATTCTTAGAAAATACAGTTTTGTTAGTTGCCCTGCTCAGGAAGATCTTTTTACTATTAAATGTAATCCTTATTATTTTTCATTGTTTTAGTTAAATATATTTTATAACTGTATTTACACAAACACATTTTCCTACTTAAAAACACTGTTGTGTTACTGTAACTGCACTATTTTCCTATCACTTATCTTGTCTGCATGTTTAATTTGAAAGTGAGAAAAGTATTTCAGTAAGATTCCTCACCTTCCTTATCCATGCATAGGACCCCATGTCATATGCCAGCAGAGGTGGAATATACATTAGGGCAAAAAAGATGACTTCTGCTTTTCTTCTCAGCTGCAGAGAAGGTTCTTGAAAAAGAACATCTTGGATCTTGCTCAACAAACAAACACCACCTTTGTGACTCTGTTATGGCATTTTAATCTACAGTAGATAGCATCTAGATACTATGGCTGGATACTATTTGCTAGAAGGGCTCAATCTGTGAAAACGAGGCAGGAGAGAGTGCTCTAAAAATTGATAGCGTATGTAAGTATATATTTTTGGACTGAGAGGTTTAGGTGTTGGGGTATTTTTGGTAGTTTTACTTTAGGGGGGGAAGGAGGGAAAAGAGGAGAATGTAGATTGTAGAAGATAAAATCAGACTAGTTAACTAGTGTGGACTTCTGAAATGAGTGATCTTTTGTTCTCAAGTTTGTTACCAGTAGCACCAAATGCTGCTTTACTCAAAATGACGGATATTGGTAGAGTGGCCTCACCTTATTTTATAAAGAGGTATTATGTATATACCAGCACCGCCCTTCTATTGGTTTGATGGGAACTCATTGCAATGTAAAATCCTTCCTTAAGCTCTTCCAAGTCTCCAATTTTTCACTATTACAGGAGGATTTACATTTAATAAATTTTGTATATGATAAAAAGGTCCAGCTTCATGTTCCTATTTTTTGACTCGTTATTAAAACCCCCAAACAAAGTAGGAAATGTATTTTTTGGGCATCACCAGCTTTGACATTTTTCTTTTCAACAATCTTAGCTTTTTAGATGTGAATGCATTTACATTTCTAATACATTTGTACTTTTGTCTCCAAAAGAAGTGAATGTTTTTGAAAGTTGACAACAGAACTATTTCCTCTGCTTTCACATTTTGTGTGAACTCAATTTTTGTGCCAATGACAGTGAAAGACACTGAAATATCAAACTTCAAAATGAATGCATGAAAATTATTCATTGTATGTCTTCTTCAGAAATTTTGCATTGAATGAATTTATGACAGCTGTGATTATGCCAGGGTGAGCTGGGTCTGATTGAACTTTGACCTCCTTGAAGGTGTTCTCTGAGTACCAAAATCTGGATTTTGGGTTGTTTTTTTCTTCCGCTTGGTTGGTTTTGTGGTGGTTTGTTTGGTTGTGGGGTTTTTTTGCCTCTGTGAAGTACCATTTGACAGTCCAACCATGTGTGGTCTTTTTGCTCTGGGACTTTTGTCAGGGAGGTAGTAAGGCCACCTATTTCATGCTTGTATGCATGTAATAAGTTAATCAGTGTGAATAATGTGTTTTCTCTATACTAGGATTTCACCCAGAAGCTGTTGCAGAACAATTGTTGAAACAAGGTGGGCTGGAATTGTTGGAAAAAGCATGATTACAAAACTTACCAGTGTCCAGAAACTGTGTCCTCAACAAAGCAATCAATATTAATCACTTCCAGCACTCTCCAGCAGATGTCACGTAGTGTCTTGTGCTACTGTAGTGAGTGAAGGTCATTTGCTTGCTTTTAATTCCAAAAGGGTTAGTCTGTAAATTAGGATTTAATCAGTAAATCCAGAACACGATCACCATTATCTGTAGTTTTTAGAAGAAAGGGGGAAAACCCCTCTAAGAGGGGACTGTGACCAACAACCTTGTTAGAAATGCAAAATAAACTTTATTTACTCAGAAATGCATAGCACAAAGGATAACAGGAAAAAGAAGTGACACTGATTTTGTTGTTGTTGTTCATTCCATGCTGCCTCATTACTGTAATATCTGGATAGTCTGTTGTGAAGCAGAACACAACAGACTGTGATTTTGTCTTTGCCAGTGTTTATCTTGGGGGCTTTTTAATCCAGCATCTTTGAAATTTTACCGTATTGTCCTTTAGGTAAGTTGATGATTAGGTAGAGGAAATCTTATCAGAAATCTTGGAGACAGAACAGAGATAATCAAAAAAAGTAATGATTTTAGAAATGTTTTCAATGGGATCTTTTGTAATTTTGTTGGCTAGTGAATGTCTTCGGATGGCACCAGTCTTTTTGCAGTGGTGCCTAGTTATAGGACAAGAGGTAATGGGTGCAAACTTGAACATAGAAAGTTCCATCTAAACATGAGGAGGAGCTTCTTTACTTTGAGGGTAACAGAGCACTGGAACAGGCTGCCCAGAGAGGTTGTGGAGTCTCCGACTCTGAAGACATTCAAAACCCACCTGGACGCCATCCTGTGCAACCTGCTGTAGGTGACCCTGCTCTGGCAGGGGGGTTGGACTAGATGATCTCCAGAGGTCACTTCCAACCCCTGTGATTCTGTGAACTGGTTGGTTGATTTGCCCCGTACATCCTCCATTGATGGAGTGCATCCACTATACAAGGTAACTTCTCATAGATAAACTGGGACATAGATGATGTTTTAAAAAAACATAAGTATTTCATTTGCTGAAGTAATAAAGCTCAGCCTATATCAAGAATGGTGTAAGATGTGCCAGTAGCTGACAAGCATAATTTATAGGCATGTCCATAAGCAATTTACAATGAATGCTTAACAGTAAGTAATTTAGATGAATTAATAGTTGGGTAATTTTGCCTTTGAGGTGTAAATTTAGCTTCACTGTTCCATTTTAATAACTAAATATATTAAACTATAAACTTAATAAAAACTAATTTCATTAAAAATTAATTACATTGTATATATGCTACCCTGTTACTCAGTATTCACTGTATATATCTAACAGCTTTAACCAAAATAAGGATACCTGTACGAAAGTGACTATTGAAAATGAAAGTTAAGTCTGGGAGGTGGAAAAGGGAAATAATTCTTTCCTTTTCTGCATTAAGAAATCCCTCTTTCCTCTGATTAATGGTTTTCCCATTTCAAACATATAGAGTGCTCATGTCTGGAGCAGCAATAATTTTTGTATGTATGGTTTGCTTGTCTGTGCAACCACTAACGTGTCAAGGGACTCGGGGAGGGAAGAAGTGCCTTTGGAATTCAATGGAGGTCATATGCTTGACTCTATTAGTCTACCTTTAAAAATGCTAAGCAAAACACTTTCAGTGCCTTCCATGAAAGACAATTTCCATAAATTCCTTGAAAAATGTGAATGTTTTATGAACTGTTTTCTACTGATTGATGTGTAAACCTTAGGGAAATACTGTCACTGTGCTCTTCATGGCTGGTTCTAGGGGATATTACAACAAATAGTCTTTCTTGTAATTAACTTACTCCTGGGTCTGAAAAAAAACATTACAACAGACTTCATAAAGAATTTGTGCAGGTGTAACGTCAGCCAGAGAGCACATCCTTCTCTGACGCTGAATTAATATAAGGTTAGTGACTGCAATGTAAGTGGATTTTAGCGGCTGTAAAATTAGATTCAAATCATCCTACAGAGGTAGGAAATGTAAAGTATTTCTATAAAATCCAATCTGTCAGTCTCATGACAAAATTTTTTATACCATTTTTGTTTGATTTTTTATATAAAACTCTGTCTGCTGGCTATAAATAATTATCTGGTGTGTTGATGGTTGCTCCTAACGACACCTTTGATAGTAACTTTAGCTGTAAAGGTGCCTATTTCTTTCAAGGCTTGGTTTTGCAATAAAACTATAAAACTGTGTAACTGTTTTTCAGTGCTGTTCAAAATAGTAAAGTAAACTCTCTAGAGGAATCTCAAGGCTCAGTTAAATTACCTTTCAGGAATTAGGTTATACAAACTGTTAGTAATTTCCAAAAGTATTATAGAATAAATACATAATCAAAAAATATGAATTTCCCTGTTCTTCAGTGCATTTCTCTCTCTATCTTCTATATATCCATTTTAGATCTTTACAATGTCAACGAAAGAATGACATGAAGGTTGGGTATTTGTAACAAATGTCTCCAAATAATAAAATTATATACTGTAAAGCTTTTAATGAGGGGCTTCCCTGTTCAGGCTAAGTCTTGTTTAGTAATTTATATGAGATTTCCTGAGAATAAATTCCATGCAACTCTAGTAACCTGATTGCTGAAGGTCCCATACCCTCATCCAGTTTGTATTCTTTAACCACAAGTAAATCTGTGTATTTCATAATCCTTCTAATTTTATCTGTCCTTCCAATTTCAGTCCTTCTGGCTTACACATTGCCTACCAGAGCTTCACTACAGAAAAAGCATTCTTCATAACAATAATGAATGGTACAAAGACCTACAGAATGTAAGAATAACTGTGGTTGTTGGCAGGTTTTTTTTGTGATTACTAGTTATGAAATTGTTTGATTAAGTAAGGGTATAGTAAGGTCTTAGGTCTGATTTGTTTCTTGAGATAGGTTAGTGGTCTTGACAAGCTGGCCTGGCTGGGTTATGAATCTGGATTATGTAGAACTCTGGATTGCAGCTGAACAGGCAGGAATTATTTGGGGAGTACACTCAGTGCAACGCAAAGATGCTTTATTTCAGTGTTTTAACAAGCTGGTGGCAAAATAAAAGTGATTGCAAGAACTAAATGAATTCCTAGTAATTCAGGAACTTGCGAGGTATGCACTGAAAGGAGTATGAGGGAAAGTAATGGGTGCTTCTTTTGAAACATCTGTCATTCCTGACAGTATTGAAAAAAATCTGGTTATCAGATTGATCAGTGACTCTCACAGACCCAGTTCTGGCCTAGTGTCAAAGAGTATTAAGTTTTTAATAAGTAGAGCCTGTCAATATTTTTAAACAGACCTGAGAAACAACTTTCAAATGGAAACATTGAACACATTACTGTCTAACTTCATTATACAAAGAGGCAGTGGAATTTTAGTTTATTTGATTAAGTTCTGTACATCCATTTACCACTTTGACTTGAAGTGTCAGCTGATATTTTTGAAGTTATGCTTCTTTGGTTATTCAACTCTGGAAAAATGATTTTTTTTTTTGCTATAATTTTGAAGACCGGCTTTCCATTCCTATTCATCTTGAATAGCCACATTACAGTTCTGCAGAATGAGTTTTCAAATCTGTGACTGATAAATTAGATTTAAATTGTAACATTTTACAAATCTGCTGCATTTATACTTCCTGGCTGTGTGTAAATAATGACTTCAGGTATAAGACAATGGAGAACACTATCATTTAAAAATTAAATCCTTGGTGATGGATTGATTTGAGCAAATTTTTTTCAGGGTCACAATGATAACTTTAATAATATTTTACATTTTGTTTTCATTGTGGAATTCTACAGTTCTTATTTTCTGAGTGATAGTGAAAGAATATAACCTAAGTTATGTATGTTTGGGGAAATTTATGGATACTGAAAGCCAGCATTTCTTCACTGAATAAATTGTAGTGATTGCATGATAAATATTACAGCAACTTAAACAGCTTTGCTGTTTCTTAATTATGTCACACATTGTCTTTCTAACCAAACCTATGCAAATCACGCATCTAATTTTGTTATGAATTTGAAGGACTGATAATGCTATGTAGGCCCAGGCTTTAATACAGAAACTTTACTGGAAGTTCTGTTCCATTTCAGCTTACTGTGTTAGTTCTTTGTTAGACTTTTTTGAAAATGTGAGTAGTACCAAGGTATTTTCTTGGTTATCAACACAGTTCTTCATTGCAACCCAAGAGAATTAACTTTATTTTCTTGTGGGATCTTAAGAAATAGTGAAGGACAATTTATTTTAACAGTCTCTCAAACTCCTTTTTTCTTGTATTTTCTTAATTGCAGAGTGTGATGTAACTTGGGCTTATACAGTCTTCTAAAGTACTTAATAAAATTAATCATTTTTTGAATTATATATTAATTATTTACTATTTAGTTGTTACATTATTCCTTGATTTACGTGAAATTTTATTAAGAAGAGTATTCTTCCAAAATGTCACATATCTTTGTAATTGGGTATAATTCATAAATAAACCACTGGAAGATTAAATTCATATTTTTTGAAGATGATCGACATGCTAGGAAATAGGGATAAATATCATAGTGGGAGTTTTTCTTTTCCTAGCTCACTTAGGTTAGAGGTCAGGGTTAAAAAAGTTACAGTCAAAAGCTATTTCACCCGTTAGGTCACCTGGTGTATTTTCTACTGGTTACACCCAGGAATGTTAGAAAGATGTTCAAGAATGGAAGAACTACCAGTAGGAAAGTTTTTACAAGGCAGAATTAATATTGATATGATTATTTTTTTTTTGGCAATAGTATGCTCACAAAGATTGTAGTTAAGAATCAGCAATGTTACATAGTTTCCAGGTGCTTTAAATTGATCAACATTTTAAAAAACTGCAGTTATTCAGACCTGATAATAAATTCTCTGTGTATGTGCAGATGCACCTATTTCAGTCTGTATGAATACTCTGTGTATATGTATATCTATCCAACCCCACCCTTGATATGATTCCATCCTAAAAGAACCTTAATTTTTTGGTATTGAATAGATACAGAACACAAGATTTCCTTTGTCTTATGTCATGAGTTTGTGAGAGCACCTCTCCCCAAAACATTTCCAGTTGGTGTACTCTGTGTGCATCAATATTGTTGAAGGATGTAAGTTCTTACCCTTTTCTTGTGTAGAATCATCCCAGAATGCTACAGTTTCACTGTTTTTGTCTCGGCATGCTTGTATCTATTGGGATACCTTTGGAACAAGATTTTTGTCTTTCAAGTTTTCTTTGATCATTCCTAAATCACAAACAGTTCCTTGAATGCAAGACTTCTGTTAATATATCTGTAATTCTTCATCATTCCCTCCTTGCAAATCAGGACAGACGCTAATGGATTTCTTCTCCCACTAACTGGTAGAAGTAGTTCCATATCTTGACTCCTTTTGGATGATAGAAGAGCCCCTATTTAGGCACTGCTTTCTTACTTCACGATTTATTTGCCTAACAATAATGACCCACAGCAGATTTTGTGAGGCACATTCAGATACTTATGGGAACATTGTTTTTCAGATTGTTATTGATGTAAGATTACATAATGCGACATCTAAGACTAAAATTTTGTCTTATTCCTACATATAATCCTTGTAAATGTGCATTCTGATAAGAATGTCTGTCTAATATTTATAAGGAAGTGGACTGAAAGCTCACTGTATATAAATTTCTTTCATTGCTTCACTCCACGATTTCCTCTACACATATGAAATCTTTGCAAGAAGTTATTCTAATAAAAATCTGAAATTTCTGGACTTTCTCCTATGTGTACTTTTACGTTCTCCATCTTTTTCACTTTCTGAGTGTTCTTTTATATTAGTATATGTGTAATGTATCTACAGTTAAGCAGACAGGCAACTACACAACATTATGCCATATTGGAACCTCAAACTTCTGTGAACACTTTTTATGCTATATTAAATAGGATTCTTGGTATGAATACTGATATGAATATAAATTACCTGGTGTGCATGTTTAAGTGTGGGCACGTGCATTTAGTATCCATTTGCCATCTGAGGCTGATCATTTAAGTAGTCTCAGTAACACAGTTGAGTAATCGAGTGGCCGTCAGAGCAAGGCAAAGTTCAGTGTAAGGAATACTTAAAAGGTAACTAACAAGTGATGTCTGTTACAATCATAGACCTCAGGATTTTGGAGGTAGAGATAATATTGTTGTGAGCGCTGTTTGGAGATTGGAGGTCCTAAAGTGTGAATAACTTAAATAGTAGAGACAAATAGGGTAGTTTATAAAGATAAATGAATGGCAGTGATTCATTAATGATAAGATGGTAAGTATTAATATCGGTAGGAATAGCAAGCAGTATGGAGAATACTAGTTGGTTTAATGACTGCAATAGGAAAGATGACAGCAGAGTGAGGGCAGCATCAGTTTTGTACAATTTTTAACGTGCATCTATAACGGCCAGAGAAATACTGAAATTACTGTTTCTTGAGTGCACTTTAGAACCCTACTCTAATATTCATTATAGTCAGTAGCGGTTCCAAAAAGGTTTTAGAATGTAAACATGAATGAAAGAAAAAGACATAAACAGTTTTGATAATGGGGGTCACACCTGTAATAGTGTAAGAATCTTTCCTGTGGCTGTCTGAGCAACTTCTCTTGCATTTCCAGTCATTTAAAAGAGTCCAGTGTGATGCTACAGGAATACCCAGTAGTAACTGGCCATTAATAATTTCCCCTGAGAATAACTCCCACGGGTTGAGTTTACTACAGAATGTTCTTGACTTCCAAAAGCAATGGGAATTGTGATACCTAAAAGTTCTTATTGTGATCCTAAGATCATTCCTACTTTCACCCCAGAAAGTACCTGAGTGAGACTTTAGTCTGTTCATTAGTTTTTATTTATACTGGATTCTGGCAGCAGAACACAATGGAGCAAACATCAATTTGTTAAAGTTGCTTCCTTTCAAGCTTAACTATATCTCACTAGAGCTAGAAAATAGTCAGAATAGCTCCAGTATTTTTGCTATTTTGGCCTAACTTCTTAAAAATACATTTTTATCAAGATCTGTCTCATTGTGGCAACAGAATTCAGTATATAGCAGTTAAACAGGAGAAGGATGAGGAAGCAGTGGCAATGACAGCATAATCCTTCAGTGCGTGTTAGAAGCTGGAGTACGTTATGTCAGGATGTTCAGTCAGGGAAAATCAACAGGGAGAATGATACAAATGCAATGCGTGTGTGGTACTGCAGAGTTGCTGCATGTTTGGGCTTGTGAATTTGCCAAAATTATGAACAGAACTATGACTTTATCTTTTGGCCCAGAGGTTTAGATACTAATGTAAATTAGTTGATTCAGCATCAAGTTATGTTAATCATGGAACCACGGAATTTTTAGAGTTGGAAGGGACATCTAGAGATCATCTAGTCCAACTCCCCTGCTGACGCAGGAATGCCTAGAGCACATTACTCAGGACTGCATCCAGGCGGGTCTTGACAATCTCCGGAGAAGGGGCCTCCACAACCTCCCTGAGCAGCCTGTTCCAGTGCTCTGTCACCCTCACCGTAAAGAAGTTTTTCCTTATGTTTGAATGGAACTTCCTATGTTCCAACTTGTGCCCGTTGCCCCTTGTCCTGTCACTGGGAACCACTGAGATGAGTGCTGTAGCCATGTATGTTTAGCATGATCTCTATAATCTTCATTAGCATATGCAGGGTGTCAACTTTAATATGCATTTCACAGGTAATGAGGCAGAGGTCAGTCATTGGGCATGACAGCCTTTTGAAGAAACAAAGAACCACACAGGTTCCTGTTGTCTTGTCTTTGCTGATGAAAAGCAGGGCTGTCCTGCCTACACAGGGCTCCCTCCTTGTCTGCATCCCATGCTGGCCAGGCGAGTCTCCACTCTCCCGGGTTGCACAAGAGATAGCAAGACCAGTCTTAATTGTTCTTTGAGCACAGAGACTTCACCTCATTATCCAAATTCCAAAGTAGTGTGCACTGTAGTTTACCCTGCAGTCCCAGTTCTCTGATCATTTAAACTTGGGGCATTTTGAAGCATACCATGGCTGCCTTTCTACCCTCAAAGGAAAAACTGCATGAAATGGCAATGTGCACTCAGGTTTCACCTTGACATGAAGCTGTGAAGCCGTCCGTATGATGTGCATTTGGATAAGGACAATAGGATATACCTTCTTATGACAACTTTAGGAAGAGTTTGGGAAATGTGATTGCAGAAGGCAGACTGACAGGAGAAAAGCTATTAGGAATTGGGCTGTGTATTAGAAGCATGTATATTTATGGAGTAGTACGATTGTAACTGAATTAGTAGAAACTTTGTTAAACCAAAGCATTAGCAGGAAGAATCATAGAATCATAGAATACCAGGTTGGAAGGGACCTCAAGGATCATCTGATCCAAACTTTCTTGGCAAAAGCACAGTCTAGACAAGATGACCCAGCACTCTGTCAAGCTGAATCTTAAAGGTTTCCAATGATGGGGAATCCACTAATTACCTGGGGAGATTATTCCAATGGATAATTGTTCTCTCTCTGAAAAATTTTCCTCCTTGTAAAAAGGAAGTCTCCATCTCCTTTAAATACTGGAACATGGTGATAAGAGCTCCCCTAAGCCTTCTTTTCTCAAGGCTGAACAAACCCAGTTCTCTCAGCCTTTCCTCACATGGCAGACTTCCCAGTCCTTTGATCATCTTTGTGGCCCTTCTCTGGACCCTCTCCAGCCTGTCCACATCTTTTTTGCATAGCAGGGACCAAAACTGAACACAATATTCCAGGTGTGTCCTGACAAGCGCTAAGTAGAGTGGGATAATGAATTTATCTCTGTTGGTGATGCCTTTGTTGATGCAACCCAGCATCCTGTTGGCTTCCTTTGCTGCAGCAGCACATTGGTCACTCATATTGAGCTTCTTGTCCACCAGGACCTCCAGGTCCCTTTCCACAGAAGACTAAATTTTAGACACAAGGGGGCAAAAGAATACTATCAGATGGAAAAAGAATATTTTTTTTAAAAGTTCAATTACTGTTACAATATGGTGGGAGCAGTGGAAAACACATGGAAAGAAAGAAGGAGAATTAGAGGTGCATAGTGAAATCAATTGACAAATTTTAGCAAACATTTCAAGTAGCATTAAATGATTTCCAGAGTTCAAGAGGTGAAAAGATTAAATAGATCAAATGAATGAATGACAAATTATGAAGAAGAGAGTTCATGTACAGAGATAAGGAGTTAACTAGAGCTATCTCAAGCCAACAAGTCTATCTCTGTCTTTACAAAAGGATTCCATTCTCTATAAATTAGCAATGAACTCATTTACTACTAAGGGAGCAGTAGAGATGCCCAACTATTTATAGTGGAAAAAGGCACAATTTTTCATGGGAAAATACTATGCATTTGGAAAGCTAATGCCTGTAAACTACCCTCTGATGTCTGGTACCTAGCTTCTAGAAGTTTTCATGAAAATGAGAGAATTTAAAACAGCCAAGTTAAATGCTTTTCTGTAGAATTTTTCAAAATATATACTTCAGTTATTTTAAAAGTAGTCAGGAGAGAAATCAGAAATCTGCAGATCTATCATTCCAGCATGATTTCTGCAGAATGTATGTAAAGATGAATCTTTGCTTTCATTAAGGATTAGAGTGATGGAAGAAAAAAGGACCTTAAAAGTAAGCTGAGTTTTTAAATTAATATAAACTATCATTTTTATACCTGTCATACATGCACATAATACTCGATAAAAATTTGCACACAAACTTATGCATATGATTGTAGATTGTTAAAAGCAATGTTATTTCTAGTTCTGGGAAGTCTTTTGAACATCAGTAAAGAGATTCAGAGGATTTATGTAATTAAATTCATACCATGAAAGAACAACCCCTTCAGTGCCTTTGGAAGCTGTCATAAACAGGGATAAAAGAGGTGACAAAGTTCTGAGCTGCTGGTTGCTTTCTTTTAGACACTTCTTGCCTTGAAATCCATTGTTTCAAACAGCCATCTGGGTTCTCCATCTAACTGGAGAAAGTAGGTACCCAGTAACAGAACTCTAAAATAACGAGCCAAAGGAACAGAGAATCATATAATCAGGCCAGCAGTAAAATAGTAAGACATATTTTGTCTATGGATGTTTAGTTAACCTCTTCAGTCTGAGCAGATTAGGACCAAGGGGTTTGTTCCAAGATCTACAGGTCTGGTCAGTGCCCTAAACTCCTTGTTATTTTGTAAAAAAGTGTTGCTATAAGTGTCCTTCTGGTTTTATAGATGGGATTGGCATGAATTAGACTTCAGATATCCATGGAAAATTGCCTAATTTGGGACTGATGGAGTTCAGTCATAAAATATGCATGGCAAGGCTATCCACTGTCAAGGAAAAAACATTTCAGGCTCTATCCAGGAGTGAAAATATTACCTTCCTTTACAGGGGTAGGTTACAGCTCAGTGAAGAAAATAAGTGTATACCTTTTGGAAGTGTGTGCTCTGGTTTGTTTGTTTGCTTGTTTTGTTTTTTAAATCTAGCCAAATTTGAGAACTGTTGGTTTCTGGTGTTCTGACCAGTAAGAAATTCATAAGGTATGGTGAGAAGAAGATATGATTGCCTGTGCATTGCCCGTCTCTGATCCCACCCCTATTAAACAAAAAACTGTCAAAAGGATGAAGAACCCTCCTCAAGAGACTGTGGCATGCTATATATATATCTGTATATCTGTATTTGTACATATATACATACATGCATATACTTCATGCAAGGAGAAAATCAAAGAATCATAGAATCGTTTAGGTTGGAAAAGACCTTTAAGATCATCCAGTCCAACCATTGACCCTACTCTACCAGGTCTGCCACTAAACCATGTCTCTAAGCACCACATCTACACCACTTTTAAACACTTCTAGGGATGGTGACTCAACCACCTCCCTGGGCAGCCTGGTCCAATGGTTGATAACTCTTTCAGTGAAAAATTTTTTCCTGATGTCTAGCCTAAACCTCCCCTGGTGCAACTTGAACTATCCTCTTGTCCTATCACTAGTTACTTGGGAGAAGAGATCAGCGCCCATCTCACTACAGNTCATCCAGATCATCAATAAAGATATTAAACAAGGCTGGCCCCAAAACTGAGCCCTGAGGAACACCACTTGAGACCTGCTGCCAGCTGGATTTAACGTCGTTCATCACAACTCTCTGGGCTTGGCCATCCAGCCAGTTTTTAACCCAGAGAAGAGTACACCTGTCTAAGCCATGGGCTGCCAGCTTCTCTAGCACAATGCTGTGGGAGACTGTGTCAAAGGCCTTACTGAAGTCCAAGTAGACAACATCCACAGCCTTTCCTTCATCCACCAGGCGGGTCACCTGGTCGTAAAAGGAGATCAGGTTGGTCAAACAGGACCTGCCTTTCATGAACGCATGCTGGCTGGGCCTGATCCCCTGGTTGTCCTTCACATGCCGTGTGAGTGCACTCAGGATGAACCGTTCCATGATCTTTCCAGGCACTGAGGTCATGGACTTACTTTATTAACACTTAATAGAAATATAATACTAGAAGAGACCACAAGGATCAGCAGGTCTATACCCCTGAGAATTACAGGCAGTCATGTAGTAAATGTCTAGTTTAGGTAGACTCACAGAACATTTAATATACATGACTCCTATACCATGAAAGACAAAATCCTTCTTAGCTCTACAACAAAATATGGGACCTGCAAAAATAGATGACAACTGTAATGTGTTTCTGGAAAAGTGTGGGAAAGTTTGAGATCACCAGTGTCTTTGAACACTGAAACTGTAGTACGTTTCTTATTTAAACATCCCAGATGACCCTAGGAAGTGAACCATGTCCAACACTAAGAAAAGAACAAAGCAAAAACCCCAACAATCTTATCAATCTGATGCAGGGGAGGTAAGGGAGAATTCCTTCTTGTCTCCTGATACGGGCACCTGGATTCAAACACTGAAACAGTGGCCATGTATGTACTATCATTACTTCATTGCTTATACTCAATTTTTTCCTGTTTGATTATACAGTCACTTCATTGAGGTTAACATCATTTTAAGTTCACTTAGCTTCTGTTAATTCACTACTCTATTTGGAAACTATCTATCCAAAACTTCTCTTGAGTGATAAGAGTATCGTCAGACTTCCAATCCCATATTTATTCATCAGCAATCCATATCTATTTCATGTTTATAGTCAACTATACCAGTAATGTTCCTTTTACTTTGACTTTTTTTGTAGAAACTAGTCTGATAAGTCCAGTCTTTGACATAAACTGTATTACCTTACTTTTCTGCATTTTATCCAATTTAAATTAATCACATTTATCCAACTTTTGCATCTGTTCCATGTTATTTTTTCCTTAAAAAAAAATCTTATTTTAATTAATCTTATTTCTGTCCTTAATAATTTGCTGTCATTTCTGCTACCCTATCCTTATTTTTTAGGTACTTAGCCTTTACTTTCATACACATTGCTAACTTCATTGTGAACTGAAATGGAGCGGTCCATAAATGATTCTATGATCCTGTAAATGTAGAATCGCACCTAACTTATTTTTTATCTTATATGAAGTGAAACTTCCTTATGCTTAGTGTGTAGCAACCCCTCTTTTCCTATGCTTTCTCTTTGTTCTTAATAGCTAGGGGTTGGGTTTTTTTCACTTTTTTTTCCAAGTGCCACTTCAACAAAGCTTTCCATCATTCTCTTTGGCCTGTTTTTTTTCTTGACAATTAGTCTCTCTTCCTGTTCTTTTTGGTTGTTGGACTTCTAATATCTAGCTTGAAATGAAGATTTGTTGGGAAAGAGGAAGATTGTTGCCCTACAGATTTTTTTCTCTGTTACTTGGAATAGAAGTTCCAGATTGTACTAGCACTTGAACAAAGAATTTTATTAACATAAGTACCCCAGAGAGAACAAACATTATAGGCAATGATTGTCTGTAATAGAAGACAAGATGATCTTAGAATTGTTTTTTCTACAGAAAATATGAACACAACTTGTTCACTAAAAAAAAAAAAAGGTAACTTTGGGGAGGAAGGAAATGATCCATGTGTCTAATGCTTTTACTGTTGCAAAAGAGATCTTTGTCGAATCCAAGTCTCCACTTGGATGCTTGACAGGCTAGATGTAGTCATTAATCAAATGAATAAAAGAACTGGGAAAAAAAGTCAGGCCTTTCTGACGACTTGTGATTTCACTCAAAATTCATCTCAACAACACAGAGACAATTTTGTTTTTTAATGTAGTAAGAAATTACAGCATGCTACAGTACTACGTAATATCCTGAAATTATTTTTTAAAAGAACTCCATGCCTCGGTTGAAAATTGTCACCTGTAGTCAGATGACCACTGCAGAAATTGCAGTATCAATTTAAAATACCATCACTCAGCAGCAGTTTACTCCACCCAGTGGCAGAGGTAATGGAAGAGGGAGTGTGAGTAGAACCATTCATGCAGTCCACCTGCTGGTGTTCTGCACAACCAGTGACTTAAGCAGGTAATCATCAGCTGCGGTTGGTAATGTCTCAGACTTGAACGTCTCTTCTATGAGCAGCTGATCATAGTCTGTCTGTAGCAAACTTGTACAAGTGACAAAGAAATTATATGCAATTAAAAAAACCTCTCAGCCTATATTCCTGCAATCAGCTTTATAGTTTACAAAATCTAAAATTCAGCATATGAAAATTGTATTGGTGTTTTCATTGTTCAAATAGTTACTATGTATGCCATCACATACATGTCATTTACAAAATATGACATATTAAAAAGCATAGTTTAATATCACTTGAGGTATAGCAATTGATGTTAAAACAACACTTCAGATTTTGCTTTGCTGTGTCTATTTAGATGGATCACTACCGTTAAACCTCATTGTTACACTTCTAAAGAAAATGTATGTAAAATATTAAGGGCCTGGCTGTGCAACTCTACACATATGTAAGTAGTTCCATGGTCTAAGCGAGACACCTTTCCTCATATTGAGCAACGACTTAAGATTTGTGCTTGATATGATCTGTATATACCAGCATTACTCTTACAGTATGTATTCTTTTCATGTGCATAAAGGTTGAGACTTACCAATAGCGTACTTTCTGTCATACTCTGCTTTTCAAAGCAAGTAGAATGTATATTGTGTCTATAGTGTTCTTGCAGCAGTAACTTGCTTTTGATGATTTTTCCTCTTTGTGAATTCTCTTCACCAGGTATCTTCAGATCTTTCAATGGTGGGTGGTGCACCTGTTATTACTGTAGAACCAGATGACAAAGTCGCTTATACTTTGAGTGTATCTCCATGGAGACGAGGAATCTTTCAAGGTACAATATAGAACCCAAATATGTAAAAACCTTATAAATTAGCAGATTAAATATGTTTACAATTAATGCTTATATTTCTGTTCAACATAACCTTTTTTCTGGAAGTAAGGCTATAATTACTGGTGATACTGGTTTTTAAGATGGCTCATATTTTTATTTGTAAAGGTATAGTACTGCTAAAAATGTGGTCAGGTCCTTCAAAAATGCCAGCATATGTGCAAATCTGTGCATTTAATTGGTCCCATGAAAACTGACTCAATAGAAACTAATGATTTTGAATTATCACCAAGTTCTCAGGTCTAAATTTCATTTTCCAAAACCTGTTGAATAGTTGTAGTTATCTTAGCACTACTAGAACCAAAGATTTAAAGGCAGAGACCAGAATGAGATTCTTTCCCTTGATTAAAGTTCAATTTGTTGACCACAAGGCAAGAGTACATACATAGAATGTAGCAAACTCAATTCCTTCTTTGAGATGTGTAGAGGCTAGGGATATCTAAAATTAATTGCAAATAATTTGAGTCACTCCATGTTTATACTGGTATTTTTATGATACAATAGCAAGACTCTTGCTTGTTTTAACTAACATCAGCATATTTAATGTTTTGTCCTGAAAAGAATTTCTTAAAATGAATATTGTTTTAACAATTAAAATTTCATAATATTCAAATGCTTAGTAATAATTAAACAGCTCCGTGATGCTCATTCTTCACTTCAGAACCTGAAAAGCACGATTGTGAGAATGAGACTGTACAATCAGTCTTTTTCTTCCTTGTAGAGAGCTATTGTAGTAACTCTCAGCAGACGAAAGTACGAGAGTGTGTTTGGGAGGGAGTTATGGGAACAGAAAAGACAGTCTTAAAGTAACTGAACAGTGCTCAGGAAACCTAGATTTGAACAACTTCTTAAACAAAAGGATTTCTGATACTGGATAAATCTTTTAATCCAAAATGCTTAGTGTATAGTTTTGATTTTGTGGGTTCCTATCTCCAAACACTTTATTCTGCTGCCTTCTTAGACAATTGAGATTAATGACAGCTGTCTTCTCACCATTAAAAAGCTATTAAGTCTTGTCCCTGAGGATGCCAAACTAGTTTGCTCTTTTGGCCATTTTGATTTTAGTATCTGATGTGTAAAATGTAAGTAATAATGCCATTTCATTGCACAGGTGATTTGTGAAAAGAAATTAATACTTGTAACAAAGCTTGGCCCAGTGCCACAAGAAGACTTCAATGCCTTCTGCTGAATCTGTAGCCCTGAAACAAAATTCACTTTTTCTGAACAGGAGTCAGATTTCAATGAAATTTGTGACCATCAGAAATGTTCACCAGGAAATATTGAGGATGTACTGTATTTTAACTTCCACCTTTTTTTCAGGCTTTAAAGATTTAGGAATATTATCTTCTGGCTTAGAAAATCCCCAATTCTTCTATACATACTGAAAGTTTCAGTAGAAGAGGTTCCAATGGATCTATCATACAGCAAATTAATACCAGGTGGTAAAAGCCATGCCTTCAAAGGGACAGAGATGGCATGTTCAGAATGACATCTCCTGTGTTCTGTCATTCCTCTAACTTCTATTACAATGGTTTCCATTATGTTTGGAAGTATTATATGTTCACTGAGTGAGAAAAAGAGAGAACAGTCAGTCTCTCTAACCTGACAGAAAAGTTATTGGTTCAAAGGCTGGGAAGCCACAAATGCTTTTTTTTTTTTCAGAAAACAGTTCATTTATTTTATGCTTTAAAATAACTTGATAGAAGGCTGAATTTATGCTTTGAAAACAGACAGGGCCCAGTTCTCTGCCATCCACCCCCTGGCTCAGTGCTTGCTTTAATCACTAACCTTAGGAAATCACATTCATTCTTCCTCTGGAGCAGGGACAGTTTTGGTTATGTCACAGAAATTTGTACGTGCTCTCTAATCATTCAGCTGCTGTAGGAGGGAGAGAGGTGGAGGGAAGAAAGGCCACTGTCGCAGGTTTGAAAGGGAGCTGCTAATTTTGCTGTCTGATGTTAGGACACCTGGTACTTAGGTTTATATCACACCTATCTAAGGTAACATCAGTTAGGAAGTGCTTACTTTGTGGCTTCAAGGAGAACGGAAGTCTGTCTGCTGCATGCTGTGCAAGGCTGGGAAGTCATATTTGTTCCTCAAAGCAGAATTTTCCACTCCTGGGAAACTTTAATATCAAAGCTGAGATATATATGATTTCTTGGCACTTTTAGGGTTTTTCAGCAGCCAGTCTGGAGCCTAAGGATCACAGATTTGATGTAGGTGATTCAAGTGGGATTTAATTAGGAATGAGGAATCTTAGTCCTTTTATAGGTTCAAGATACTACAGGTAAAAGATAATTTAAACACCCAAAAAGAAAAGTACTCTTTATTCAGTTTGGTGAATTTGTTTAGAAGGAAGTATGTAATCCATGGGACCAACATGTCAAATGATTGATAATAAAAAGCAACGCTCAAAAGCTATCCACCAAGTAAGTAAATTTTATCCTATGTGGAAAAAAACCCAACTATTTAGGTATCTAGTTGAAGACTCTGTCATAGTGCTGATGCATCATTTTAAGTTTAGAACTCCCTAACTTGTAAGTATAAAACTTTGTAGCCTTGGTGTTCTAGTACTGTTTTTGTCGTATTAAAATAAATTCTCATAAAAGGACTTTTACCACATAAATTGTTGTACTGAGCAAATGGTCTGCATTTTTCTGTTACGTTCTAAGTCTTTTTTGCTGCAAAATTATATAGCTGCAAAATTATAATTCTTTTGCTTTCCTTCTTGCTAACGTACGATTGCTAAGCTGCAAATGGGCCCTGGTCTTTTCAGAAGTCCATTTGGTAGTGTTCCAATAGAAGGTTAATATTATATGCTTTGGCTGGTTTGTAGCTGTGTGACAGCTTTAACATAGAAATAATAGCTAATAAACATCTCACACAAGGTTCTGCACCAGATAGAATTCTTCAGCAATCTGTTTTCTAAGTAATAGAGCAATTTCCTTTAGGTTTGGTAAAGCATCTTCTACATATTACTTTATCTTTCATCAAACTCTTATTTTTGCTTTCTGCAGAATAGACCAGAATTTTACAGAATACACCAAAACTCATAATGCTTGAATATTTCTTGAGCAAAAAATTACACACCTGTTATAGTCAGTGTCCTTTTATCCATAAAAAATTACTAGCTTTTGGAAAGGAGCTTTCTAATTTTACACATCACCTTTCATTTATCTTTCAACTATATCTGTACTTAGTAGGCAGCGCTTTTCCATGCTGCTTGGAGCTTTGCAAGCTTACGTTGAGGAATAAGGGCAATATATTACAGGCTATGGCCTGTCAGGTGGAGCTGTAGGACAATTTTAATGAGATGGTGAAGATCATGCCAATACATTCTGGCCTGTAAATGAGTTGATTAAAATTGTTTGTTCAACAGTATTTCCCTTCAATATTTGTGTGACATCTGATTTTCAAAATATTGTCCATTGCTTTGTTTGGAGGAATTCTGTAAATTGATCTGCTGATCACTCTAATTTCAATGGAAGAATAAAATCACATGCAGGAGGAAGACCATCTCTGTAGCTTCTTGTAGCCATTGCTGTATTTCCAGCACCCATTGGTACCTTTGCTTTAAGCACATCCTTTTCAGCTGAGGCACCCTAACAAATTGAGACTAATTCATCTGTAATAAAGACAAAATTAGAAGGATCTTCTTGTCGCTTGATTACCATAAATGGCTCTGGCATACCTCCACTGCTGGATCACTGAGGAAGGGCTGCCCTATTTATACATGCCACCACCTGGCAAGATGATCCCCGGCATACTCTTTCCATCTATCCTAGTGCAGCTGGAGTTGCATACTCCTGTGCGCTTTCATATCATGGTTTCATTGTCACATTAAGAACAGACAGTGAGAATTATAAATAAAACAATTCACCTCTGTATTAAATGCCAGAAAAACATAGGGGAATGATAGTTGACAGCGGGATTTGCCACTCACTTGTTTCTCCTAGGTATGAGTCTTAAAGTTTATTTTGCTTCCTTTTCATTGATGCAGGGAGCAATTCATTTAGTCGCAGTATACTAAAAAGAAGTAAGATTTACAGAAACTCTTTAGAATTTACATGCATCGTCATGGAGGTTTTCCTATGCAAACTAAAGATTATAAAGTTTTGTTGTAACCTACAGTAAATATATTTTTTTTTATCAGTAGAAAAATTGCCAGAAGAAAAACTGGCCAAAGCTATATCTTACATAAATTACACTGATCTTTTTTCTATATCTTCACAGATTTGTGTGATGAATTCCATGGCTGCATAGCCTGCTGTTCTTGTTTCCAGTTAAAATATTGTAATATTGTGGGCTTTTATCATCTTTCTGCACCAGCAAATAATCACGTACAATAAATATCTTTCAAATAGTCCATTGAATATTTTTTGCTTTCTTAATTGGATTCAGGGATGTGGTATTGTAGTGTAGGCCCAATGAGTCAGTCTAATATGTGGAGTTGCAGTTAGAATTTTATTGGGAAATAAAACAGCCTGCTTCCTTTTAAAGGGATGCATCTCCTCTAAAGCAATATAAAATGAGGCTTCAGTATTAATATGTGGATTGAAGCTGTATAAAATGTTTAAACACTGGGTAATAAAGCTAGAAAATTTGCAATGATGTTTAGACCCAGAAATCTTTTGAAGCAATGTTGTATCGGCAAAAAGAAAACCTACACAATTTATGTCATTTTTAAGCATTCATTTTCAGTATAACTCTAGGAATACTTGTATTGTTGCTTTGGCAAATTTAGGGGTTTTTTTTTATGAAATGTTTATATGCCAAAGGCAAGCTGAGAAGAGAAGTGATGTTTTCTAAAATACTTAATAGTGACATAATTCTGTGGCCAACTTAGTCAGTGGGAATTGTATCTCTGTGATGTACACGGTGGTGTTTGGTTTTGGATGTATGCTTTAAAAATTGTCAGCCATGATATTTTGACGAGTCACATTGTTATACAATGTCAGAACTCAACAAATAGAGGCAAGACAAAAGCTCTAACATTGGGGACTATTATTCATGAATAAATTATCATTTACCAGTTTCTTTGCAGCATCAATAAGGTAATATAAGATATTGCTGCCTTTGCTGAAGACAACGTAAGCAACAGTGGGTTCTGTAGGATGACAGTGTGTTCAGAGCCAAAAGACTAAAACTTCCTGTATTAAAGCCCTTACATAACATGGGAATGAAGCTCAGCAGAACCTTATGAAAAAATGTAAACCTGCTCATCTGTTATTTTAAATCTGTAATTTTTGATGCAGTTTCTGCACCTTTCAAATGTATTTATTACTTCACAGACTGCTAAGGACTTTTTATTACTCTTCATTGTAAAAAAAGTCTTTTTCCCATCCTGCAAAACACCTTTTGATTGCAATTTTTTGTAGCCCCTAATTTGAATAAATTCCTATATTTATGTATCATCCGCTATCTTAATCACTAATGTGATCAGTGGATTTCACCATTCACTCCTGAACCAGGAGAACATTCTGCTTAGGACAATACTCTACTTCCTAGGAAAACATCCCATCTTAACTTAAAGAATCACGTCATTCAGAGCATACTACATACTAAGTATCCTCACTGATAAGGATTCTGCATTCTATATTTGACTTGAAATTAATCCACTTTTTTTTTTTTATTTGCAGTTCTTGCCAGCAATTATTTTCTTTTTTTCCCTTAATAAAAAATTTAAATAGCTTTGAGCCGGTAGTAGCATTTTAGGGCCCATAAAAATTATGAAAGACAATTTATGAATATTTTAAGATTAGCAGATAAACTGAGTTTAAAAATGTATGCCATCTGTAGTAAAACTGATTACTTTTTATTGAAATACTTTGACAGATTTAATTGAGTGCCTTGCAGAGACCTGAATACATTACATCAATCCAGTCACCTTTATTGATCAAGATTTTAAACTCATTGTTATTAATTCTGGGTTTTTTTGAGATCTGTTTTACATAAAGAAAGAAAATTGAGTGTCAGCAATTATAGTGCAATTCTTCACTGATTTTTTGATCGTGCAATAGCTGGGTTATCAGCACAGTGGTTTAGCAATTCAAGTAGTTTTTAGTTACCATAGTTCTCCTGCTAGCTCTTGAAATATTCTTGAGCATTAGCAATTTACAGTTCTGGAACTTTTCAAGCGTTCCAAGCTTTGCTGCAAGTAAAAATTAATTATTCAGCGTTCATCAGCCAATTATTTTGATGCTTTTGAGAGCACGTTTTGTGCAGATCCAAAAAAGTTACTGTTTCTTTTACCATCCCCTTACTTACTGATGAAATAAAATTTTTTAAACTGCAAACACTCACGTTCTAACCCCTTTCTCTCACACACACATATGCACAGTACAATATTCTGAAATACAGACAATCGGTAAAGAAAGCCCTCCATTGTCACTAGAAGCAAGGACTATAAGGAAAAAAATTAGTTACCTTTTAAAATGAAGTGAAACAGAATATTCTCTACTGGAGGGATGCTTTAATATTTATGAATTTAGTGCTTTTCAGCATTTACTCAAGTATTTTTAATCAACTTTGAAGCTATAGTTTTGCATTGGTTTTGCTCATTTGCTTATAATTGTTGATGTCTGAAGTATATTAATGGTTAGGATGGTATTTAAAATTAGTGAAGTCTTTGTCTTGCTCTTAGCTTCTCTCTAATACTGTGCTGCAATAATCCAAAGTTATATTAGGATTATGTATTAAGAAAAAAATAAAATTAATTAGTCAGTGTTTATCCTAAGATCCATTAGCTATTAGTGCCATCAAATATGTCCTCTTACATCAGTATTTATGTACCTTGAATCTTCAGACTTTGTTACCCTGAGCTTTCCATAATGGTTTTATTTTTTGTATAGTACTGATACATCTACCTTGTCTTTGAAGTTTTTTTTTTAAATATTCGATAATTGCCTGAAATTGCAGTCACTCTCCTGCTTATTTGGACACAATTTCTGACTTCTCTACTGTGAATAATGTTAGGAATTTGTAAAAATTACCTATTTAAAATATTTTCTGTTTTGGTTTTAATTATTTTTATTTTACTATTTCATTTGTATTTTTATAGATTTTTCTTAACAGAGGGAAGAAAATCTCAGATTTTAGTATTTTTTAATTTAAAACTATATCGTTCCTTTCACTGGGTTTAAGTACACACCTATTTCCATTTTCTTGGTTTTGTTTTGAACTTTGGTGTTTTATACCTGTGCTACCCAGTTGCTGTCTCTCAGAGAAAAGAGACAGTGGCACTGTGAACATGATAAACCGTGCTTCCCTGTAACAATTCAATGTAATCTTTCTTAGCAGAAATAATTTGTCACTGTTTATCACGTTGAAATGGCCACCTGAGCAGGGACATCTTCAACTAGATCAGGTTGCTCAGAGCCCTGTGCAGCCTGACCTTGAATGTTTCCAAGGATGGCGCATCTACCATCTCTCTGGGCAATGTGTACCAGTGTTTCACCACCCTCATTGTAAGAAATCTGTTCCTTATATCTAGTCTATATCTACCCTCTTTTAGTTTAAAGCCGTTACCCCTTGTCCTACTGCAATGAGCCCTACCAAAAACTTAGTCCCTGTCTTTCTTATAATCCCTCTTTAAGTACTGAAAGGCCGCAATAAGGTCTCTGCAGAGCCTTCTCTTCTCCAGGCTGAGCAACCTCAGGTCTCTCAGCCTGTCCTCATAGGAGAGGTGCTCTGATTGTCTTCATGGCCCTCCTCTGGACCTGCTCCAACAGGTCCGTGTTTTTCCTGTGCTGAGGGCTCCAGAGCTGGATGCAGTACTCCAGGTGGGGTCTCACCAGAGCGGAGTAGAGGGGCAGAATCACCTCCCTTGGCCACGCTTCTTTTGATGCAGCCCAGGATACGGTTGGCTTTTTGGCCTGCGAGTTCACATTGTTGCCTCATGTCCAGCTTTTCATCCACCACTACCCCCAAGTCCTCCTTGTCAGGGCTGCTTGCTATCCCTTCAACCCCAGCCTCTATTGATATGGGGGGTTGCCCTGACCCAGGTGCAGGACCTTACACCTTGACCTTGTTGACTTTCATGAAATTCACAGGGGCCCACTTGAACTTGTCCAGGTCCCTCTGAATGGCATCCCATCCCTCAGATGTGTTAACTGCACCACTCTTGGTGTTGTCTGCAAACTTGCTGAGAGTGCACTCGATTCCACTGTCTAGGTCATTGATGAAGATATTAACCATTATTGGTCCCAATATGGACCCCTGAGGGACACCCCTCGTCACCGATCTCCATCTGGACATTGAGCCATTGACCACTACCCTCTGCATGTGACCATCCAGCCAATTCCTCATCCACCGAACAGTCCACCCATCAAATTCACATAGCTACCTTTGAGCATATAATGAAAAAATTTTGCTTTTCTAAGACTTCCTGATAGCATTTGACTTTAGTTATGTTTTATTTGCCTCTCTCTTTTTTTTCTTTTTTCTTTTAAAAGTAACATCCTTTAAGGATAATACTATTATCAAAACTAACCGTGAGGCCATTTTATTAAGACTGCTCCTTCCTGAAATAGAATTAAATCACAAGGTTTAATGCAGCCTTCTGCAGAAGTGTGTAATTAAGGGAAGAAAGTTAAGCCTCGAGGATTGTAAGTAAGACTGGGGTGTACAGGAAGCTTGACCAGCTCCTGGCTGCTGAAGTCACGATGGGTTCCTGAGCCAGTTGTTGTGACCATCTCTCCCCCTCACTGCTGCTCCCTTTTCCACGTTCCACGTGAGCCTTACTATTTAGCTTTAGCTATTCCTGCTAGTGAGATGCTAAATTCAGCTGGTCAGGGAGCACAACACGTCCTCTCTGCCATGTGATCTGTTACCACACATATATCCCACTCAAAGCTGGAGAAACGGAAAATATGTAGGTATTTTCATATCAAATTGTTCTCATAAAATTATATTAATTCTCCATTTCAAATTAAAAAAAGCTCCACTATGAATAATTTTACCAAACTTTTAATAAGATATAGTTGCATAAGTTCCCTTTGGGAAACCATTCACATGTATTCTGATGATCTTGAATGGGAAAATTTCTTACTGTATAATAACATAAAATAAGTCACGTCCTCAAGTTAGTTTTTCATCGTACATATGAGTCAAGAATTAAACCTGCAAGATATATATTCTTTTAGCTTTGAAACTCTCCAGAATGTACTGAAATATTGAGGGACAATCATTTAGATAAAATAGTAATGATATCTAGTACTAATTTCCAAGATGTTTAATTTAAACTTCTTAGTCAGAGGTACATAATGCAAGAAACAAAACTTAATTATTTAAAGCTGGTATATCAAATCTTCCAGAATAACACTAGTGTTGTTTAAAGGAACCGTGTACATACTAGATTTTTTTAACTAGATTTTGTATTATCAAATAGAAATCTGCATTTTTAACTGGAGAGATTTTTCACTCCAATTTAAAAAAACTTGTTTTACAATCTCTATGTGTTTTATCTTGCCTAAATACTTGATTACAATACAAAAATGTATGACAGGAATATTTTAACTATTACATTTATTATCTTAGAGCAGTAAAATGAGACACTGTGATTTAAAAAAATAACAGAAACAAGACAATGCATAGACAGTTGTGCTGGAAAGAAAGATACTATAATTGTCTGCAATAATTTATAATCTTTGAAAAGTGTCTTTGTTTGTATTTCTTATTGTTAATCTTTAGTTCTGCTAAGTAGAAAAACACTTTTGAGAGAAAAAATGGTTAATTTCCTTGGACTCACTCAAGATGTATTTTTTATTACCATAAATTACAATTGGATGGCTGACATCTGGAGTGGAAGTTTTACTTTGGGTTTTGTTAGTTTTGAACTGAAGAAATACTTGTACATGTCTGGCTGTCTGTTTTATAAAGCTAATGCCCAGCTAATATAACACCTGGTATCTATTTGTTTTAGGTGTAATTTCATTTGTTGCTGAAGATGAAGACCAACAGCAGTCTCGACATAACAGCTCACCAGATAAGACAGATGGTGAACAGACCCTTCAGAAATTGTCAACAGAGACACCACAAACTGTTGATGCAGCAAACATGGGTATGTTTGTTATTATGGATAAGTTCATTGTCAATTTGTATAAACTTATACTATCATTTCTTTTTAAACTAAATGTATGTTTAGTATTCCAGGCCAGGTGCCTTCAAACAGTGGTAAGTCAAATGTTTATTCCAGGCATATATGAAACTTCTCCTTTTCTGATTTTTGAAACACTTAATGAAATTTTAAGCTGAGCTTGTTTTTTCTTTTTTGGTTTTTTTTTTGCAATGTCACCGAATGTCACTTTTTGTTGAAGAGGGGCAGCATTTGTTAAATACTTTCTTT
The DNA here is from genome assembly GCA_013397275.1 of Burhinus bistriatus. Classification (NCBI taxonomy): domain Eukaryota; kingdom Metazoa; phylum Chordata; class Aves; order Charadriiformes; family Burhinidae; genus Burhinus; species Burhinus bistriatus. The sequence goes on from VYXH01003316.1 coordinate 43,103, forward strand.
TAAAAGTATCCAATAATATTAATAGTGCTTATGTCAAAGCAGGCTGTTTCTGAAATTCACATCGCTCCACTTCATTCCACCATGGAAAAAAATTTCTTTAACTGTCAGTCATAGGTGCTCTTTTGGTTAGTTACAGTAAAATCGAGAGAAGAAAATTCCAGAATACCTGGTTACTTTCAGATTGTCACCTTATAGTTTATTCTAAACAGCTTCTGCATTATTTTTTGAGATTTTAAGTGTTCCAGAGAAATACTTTTGTGATTACAAATGAGCACACCAAATAGACAAAGGTGTGTGGGGGGTTGTCTGTTTTAAAACAGATTTCTCTGTTTTCTTCTTTACATGTGCAAGTAAAGCTTTGCCTATAGAACTGTGTTTTTTATTGCTTTTAATGCCTAATTTGGAATGTATTTAAATTATCAGGCATTGTATTAGATGGCTAAAGCATATTTCTCGCAAACAAACCTATCAAGGAGAGTTCTGTTTAACTTGAAAAAGGTGGTGTTTTAATCAACATTTAGATTTTAGGAAACTGGGAAGAGCTTGCAATTGGAGATCTTTACAACTCTAATTTCACTTTAACAGAATTTATGTAGTTTTAAAAAGAATTAAAAGCTAATAAATAATTTGAGTTAATCCAATAAATATCAGAAAGTCTTTTATGGTCTATTAATATCTGCATTTAATAATATGTAGAGACTCAGAGATTAGTATCTCATCTCTGATATGAAGCAATCCCAAGAATTTACAATCTGTATAGACAGGACAGAGCAGGAAGAAGACAGAAGCTCAGAGAAGTGAAGTGACTCACCCATATCATACCAGTACCTTAATGTTTGGAAGTATTAAAAAAAGCCCCACATTCTTTTCCTCAAGAGCAAGAGCCCTATTGATGGATATACATTGTCTCTCTAATCTACCAGGTTTGTTACCACATTCTTTTTCGCTAATTTTTTAATGTGAATTTTGAAACACTTTTTTTTACAGAGCTCAGACTCCTAGTGTACTTAGCTTTGTTGTGTGCACCCTACTTCTTTTTAACGGCTGTATTTAAAACTAATAAAATATAGTAAAATGTTTTGGGTGATTATGTAGCTTTTACACAAAATCAGATCTTCTAAAATATTATTTTGTGCAAACAGTTGATAATACAATGTGAGTTTAAAATAGAAAAGGAATAGAAGTGAAAAAGAATGATGTAGCCAGATATGGCAAAATGCTGTTTTCAAAAGAAGACAGAAAATAATCAAAAAGAAAATAAGCTGACCAAAGAACTAAATTTTTCCCATAATGCTTATGATAAGACTGTTGCAACAGTGGTAAAATTATAACAAAAAAAGCAAAAGGCAAGTCAGTGCTTGACAAATTGAGGAACAGGCAGTTGAGAAGTCTAGAAATATTCAATAGAAGATTTTCAAAGCCAAGGGAAAAAATTGTAAACTAATTCCAAAAAGAAATTGAGACTTTTGTGAGGGCAGTACAGATTCAGTTCTCCTGTCTGGTGTGTTTAAAGGGAACACTAGTAATGTTGAACGGTAGTGGTTTTTTTAAATACTGGCATGAAGAGAGCTAGAAATAGGAGAAAGTCCTTCAGAAGGCAGTTAGAAAGTTAGGAAATAATCAGTGTTTATCTTTCCCTGCTTTTCAAGAATATTTCCTTATGTTGTCGTCCTACAGCTAGCTTTTTTTTGAATTTTTATGTACAGAAACATTAAAATTCTCACAACGTATCATTATAAGTTTACAGAAGAGAGATTTTAACAAAGGTAAAGTTAAGGTGATATAAGCAGGCAATGCAGTAGAGATGAGAATTCGGAGATTGCAAGATGTTAGGAGGAATTAATCATAAAAGAAGTATCGAGTGATGCCAAGTACGCAGAAATATTTGATACAATCTTCAAATCTCTCCTGAAAGCTTGCAAATGTTCGTGAATTTGATTGTGCTTCTATTGTCCAAACTACACATTTCTGCTTATGAGATATTTAGGCTTTGCAAAGTTAGGAATCATCAGTGCAAACCTAGTAGAGGCTGTAATTGAAAGTAACTGAAAATAGAAGGTTAAGTAAGAAAAAAGGTTAGGTAAGTGGATTTCTCAATACAGTTCCTATCACTGATACGAATTGAGGGCATTGTTCTTAGGTAGAAAATCCAACGTGAGTTCACTGTTTGCTATTATTATTACTCATAAGCCTTTCACTCAGTTTGATTCCCCATTAACAATGTGAGACTGGCTGATCTACTTCTGCATTTGAAATATGTTTTTCAAATATGTTGGTGGGTGATTAGCCTAATAACTTGCTGAGAGGGGCCAGGTAATCAGCTCCAACTCAGTTCCTTTTTTTCATTCCACAATAAATTACATGGATATAATCACTACAACACACAGGGTCCCGTTGGTAGCTGGAGCAATCTGCACAGCTTCTTCATATACGGCAGCATCAAGTTATTGCATCTTAGTTTTCAGTTACTATCTTTTGCTATTTTTGTGCTACTGTAGACTTATGTCTTTGTCTTACTGTAACCTATATGTTTCCAGTAAATTGTACTAACTCAAGTTTCATGACTGCTAGCAACGTTTAGGACATCATTAGGACTGCTTTCTAAAGCGGACTTAAAGTAGGACATGAAATGACTCTTTCCTAATGCAGTATTGCTTAATAATAGGATTTTTTTTTTCTTCAACACAGAAGATAGACCCTTACAATGCCCATATCCTAGGAACAGCAAGCTTCCATCTCACCTTTAAGCACCCAACTGCTTCTAGTCATTTCACAAAACATTATCTTCCATCACAACCATTAATTTGTACTAGACATCTATAACTTTTATAACTGGGGAAAATATCTTCTGAAAGTGGCTAAATAGAGATGGAGGGTAACAAGGTGTGATCTAACTTATATGATAGCAGCAGTCTCTTTCTGAACTTACTTCAAAGAGGAACTAACAGAGTCTTAACTTTATCCTACACAGTTTTCTTTTACATCTATATTGCTACTGTAGTTTTTCATAAAAATTAATTATTCTATGGCTTTTCGGAGTAGAATGACTGATGGATATCTCCGAGATTTAGGATTTCTTAATTGCAGAGTGCACACCACTAGTAGAATGCAAACCGCTTGCATTTGACCGGAGGCATCACACACTGAAAAAATGCATCTCAGAGCTGAGAATCCCAGGGCTACAGTTACTGATCTGGGGTAACAGAAAATAGGCTTCTGATGTAGAGAAAAGTAATATACAGATTTGAATTGGCAAAGGCCAAAACAAGTGTGAGATTGTCCATAGCTGAATAAGGTTGGGAAAAAATCTCTAATGATAAACATATGTACACCAAACATTTCTGTCTTGCTGTCACTCAGTGAAAAGTATTCCTTTTAAACATACCTTGTAGTAGAAACTACACACCTTAACATCCAATATAATCTTCAGGTACACATACATATGCATTATGTAAGTATGTATATATGTATTTACCTTTGTTTTCCTTTTTCTTTTTTCTTCATCAAATTACATTGCCGATATGACTGTAGAAGATTATAATTTCTACAATAGTTTTCATATATTCTTTTCATAATTTCTACAAACATCACTCATTATGCTTTTCCAAAAAGCTAATGATTCTGAAATTTGTTAATGATTTTTTTTTTTTTCCATCAGATGCAGTTAAGAAAAAGCACATTTATTGCTTGCAGGGAAAATCATTGATACAGCAGTCCTTATGACAAATCCTTTTTATGCTGCTTTATACCAGGAGAAAAAGAAAACAAAGCAAAACTCAAACAGAAAAACGTCTGCACTGCAGATGTAGTGACAGGGGCTTGCCCCTTTCTAAACTGACATGGGTTTTCAGTTCTTTCCAAAGCATATTTCTGTCTTTCAAGAGAAGAGGTCCTAGGGGTTTTTCTCATGGGAGCCAAAAGTAAACTAAGGCTAATTAGTTGCTAAGACTGAGGGTAGGTCTTTCATATAAGATTTACCTTTAGATATTCCTGTATACTAAAGTGCTAAAATCATAAATAAATATTAGTCATTAATAGATACTTGTTTCACAGTCTGGCTAAATGCTGTGAAGCCTCCTACACTTGTCAAAATTTCCTCTCAAAGTAGAGGAAATTTTTCTGCTCTACTATGGAGTCCATGGTGACTTCTTAAACTGAACTGCCCTTGGACAATTGCCCCTGTGTTGTGCTCTTTGCTGTGTAGCACGTGGGCAACAGGATGGGTGTTCGGCTCAGCTTCTGCTAGACCGGCTCGGCCGGCTGCAGGGGTTTGATCCAACAGTTCCCCTATAAAGAGGAGTCGAGAGTGTGAAGTTGGTGCAGTTGCTGCAATGACTAAGACTTCCTCAAGCCAGGACACTCTGCAACTGCAACTCCCCCCTTCCTCCTCCAGAATCCCTCGCTCGCTCTCTGCAGCAGTGAGCCTCGGCACTTAAGCGACAGCTTTTAATGTTCCTGCCAGTGGTGATGTCTCAGAGAGCTGAGCGCCACAGACGCAGAATGTTTGTTTGTACAACACAGGGGAATTTTGTATGTGCTGTTGTCTTATTCTGACTGCCCTGAGCGTTGCCTTTATCAAAAGATTATACTTCCCATTGTGTTCTTCTTATGGAATGCATTTACATTTTTATGCCATTGCCAAGTTTTTGAATTTCTTTGTTCTTGAAAGGCATAACATAAAAAAGATACACTACTTGTGAATAAGCCATGATAAAAAAACATAGTCAAAGTGGTTAGGCCAGGCATTCATTTTGGCAAAGCCTGTTTTAATTATCTTTTTAAAGCAATTTTATCCTTCAGCCAGGCCTTCAGTGACAGATGACATTTTCTAGTCTAAGTTGTCATTGTACTCCTCATGATATGTCTCTGACAGTTAAGTGTCTTTCCCGTTGTTTTTAAAAACAACTGCTTCTGAGCGGGTTCATTGAGGAACTGATGCCTTTGAAAGGTAATGATACTTGCACATGTGGTCCTCCCAGACTTTCAGGCTTGAAATCAATCCCTGAGAGCTGAACATCTGTGGTAGCACACTGAGGTATTCACATAAGGAAGATAATTAAATAATTTCTTTGTTCTAGCAACTTTTAAAGGTGATTAAGAGGAAAACAGTACACAGGATGGCAATAATTTAAAGTAAAACTTTGCATTTATTCATGATAATTTTTTTAAAAGATCGTAAGAACTGAGTATACAATGGTAAATGTTAGGATTTGTTCAGTATAAATGCAGTAATATGATTAATAATTGGTATATCTCACAAGCATATTATTTCTGGAATTGCTATCTTTCTAACAGGAATATTCTTAAAAATCATTTTGAGTTATCTACCTCACAAATTTTGATTGTGTAGTCAAGCTATTTTTCAGCTTAATCTGCACACTGTATGTTCGAGCATATTGTGCTCCATCTTCAGATTAGTTTGTTTTAATTGATTTGCCCTCTTCAGGAAAAAGAAAAAAAAATTATGGAAGAAATATCCAAAGAAAATAATCCCTGTGTAAACTGCATGCATATTTGGAAATGTAAAATACCAACCAGGGCTTGCTTTTATTTTGCTAGCATTTTAGCATTTGCAGCTATACTTATGCCAGTGCATGCAAGCTTTTGGGGGTGGTTCAGCATATGTAGAACAGTAAGGATTAGACTGTTTTATCCTTTTTTCCTTTGTGAAAAAGAATGTTCAAGTATTGTTAGCTTTCTCAGTAGGTGCTTTTCTGCAGTACTGCAGGCTGCTAAGTGTTATGCATTTTCCTGTGCCCTTTTGAAACTCAGAACAGCTTGATTCCCCTAATAAACTAAAATGTTTTGAAACAATTCAGATGTAGCAATGCTTCAAGGACCTATGGCCCACATGGAATTTTGTGGGGCATGGTATGTGTGTAATTAAAAAATCTGTGCAAACGAAGCATGGTAGCCCATTTAAAATTAATAACACAAGCAATCTGTAATTGCTCACAGGCTGCTGGTGAACTTTAGGTTACATCATCCTTCATGCAGCAGGTGTTTTAATATTGCTGTGCTGAGAAAGCTAGTAATGTTGCATCTGCCCTAACCACAAACAAGTCACTCCATTTGTAAACCTGTACATCTCTATATTTTTGGATGTCATAGTATGTAGGATTGCATTTGCATATAAACAGATTAAATTTTCTTACCTAATTAAAAACATCTGTGATATCCATTTTACTTGTTCTGATAGTCTGTATAAACTATATTACTGAGAAGCACATTCATTCTGTCATGTCTGGCAGATCTCAAATATTTGTGTATATATGGAATTTTGTCAATTAGTAGTCCATTTAATAAAAATATTCTGGAAAAAAAATCCTGAGCAAAAATAATGGGTGTAGTTGTCATGGCTACATGCCTAGATGTGCTCTGGACTTTTGCCTGTTCCTCTCAAGTTCACCTGTGAAATGACAGGTGTGATTTGCACCTTGATGAATGGAAGCAGCACAGGAGAACCACACTTAAATTTCTTCCTCTTCTACTCTGCCCTTCAGCAATAGGGCTAATGTGATAGGTCCAAGTGTAAACCCTTACTAGTAGTCTGTGACAGAACACATTCAGAGTGATATAAAAAACCTCACTTTTGAAACAAAATAGTAAATGAGCGAGCAACAGAGCAGTAGTTTCTTTACAGCCAATGCCCTTCCCATTAGGTTTGAGTAATTGAGGTGCTCTTTATCTAGGTCGTCATTTTGCTTTTCCTACTTTGTCACGCTTACAAACAATTTTTATTTTACCCCTTAACAAGTAATGAATTATAAACACACAGAGAGTACATAATAGTCATGAAAAGAAACAGTAATATTTACCAGTTCCTCACAGTCATATAAACATGTCTGGGGCAGAAGATAATAGGGTGAGGAGAAGACAGAGGGAAGGTCCCTGTCGGTCTCCTCTATTCATGCTGATTCAATTGCTATGACCTGTGAAAGTATGCACTGAGTCAGAAAACAAGAAAAAGTAAACCTTTATAGCCTAATACTTGGGATGGTTCATAAAAAGTGGAGTTCAAATCAGATATGTGATTTTTAAAAGTCTTTTACAGTGTTTGTTTGGGGTTTTTTCCTATTTGCATAATTGCTTGAATCTATCACGTGTCTAAATATTATAACACATTCAAATTATAAAAAAATTGCTTAGAATATCCTATTGCTTAAGGGTGAGAACAATTTCCTTCAAGGTGTATTTTCAGTCCCTCATGCAGAGGACAGAATTGCATATACATTCTCAGAGCTTGGCACGGCAATCCAACGCTTAAGCTGTTGTATAAATAGATTCAGAAATCCAGAGCAAAGTTTTCATATATTTATTTCTTCATTGCAAGTTTCTGAAAACTAACCAGTTCAGAAATATCAATTAAAACATTAGATTGAGTCACAAATATGTTTTTAAGATGACAGGGAACATATTAATTTCCAACAGGAGAAAATAAGATGTGTTTCTCCATCCAATCTATTTTTTTTTCCTTTTACCATCAGGCTCCCCCATAAGTATTATTATTATTACAATTCTATTACAAGTAGTGCTATACTTTCATAACTACACAAATTTGCATCATGTACTACTGCCACTGTCTGCTGTTGAAGCTATGACCAAGTTGTTCCTGAAGACTATTCACAGTTAGGTAATTCTAGTTGTTTAGTTGTGTTTTTTGTTAGTAAAAAACTCTAAGTTCACCTCATTGGTTTTTCATGGATGAATTTCTCTCATATCTTAAATCCTCTTGTCCACTCAGTAGCCTGCTGCTGGAATTTGCTAAGAACTTTTATTTCTATAACAGCTGCAAAATAAATGGCCCATATAGAATTCTGGCTTTTAATTTATCCCAGACACTGGACATTTCAGCATGCTCATACATTCAGTTATGAGGTAGGCTTGCCTAACTAACCAGCAAAGGACCACTCTGACATTTTTACTGAGTAGGCAATAGGTATTTCTTGTCAATTGCAGTGATTTATTTGTTATGGAGTCTACTCTGTCTCTCAAACTATTTCCTTTGCTTTCTCTGTGGGCACAGTAGAGTCCTAATTGTTCTTGACATACTTATGATATTATAAATATTAGGAAATTTCTGTTTCCCAATGTGGCAAAAAACAGATGGCATTTTATACGTTGTCGTCAGAGAGTGAGCGTATGTGTGTGCAAGCAGTGTAATTGAGAGATCTGGATGCACTTTCAAGGCATTATTTATTTCTGTTTATGGCATTTGGCACTGATGTTTTAGTGGAACTTTCTCTGTGAAAGGGATTTTTTTGATTGAGTAGAAAGAATCTCACCAAGTAACCTTGTTCTTTTGGTATGCTTTTTCCATGTTTATCTTTCTGTAGTATAATTCATTAAACATTCCTACAGAAAATTCAGGTATTCACAAGTCACTGCTCCTTTAACCCTCAAATATACGTTTCAGAAATGAAAAAAGGTTCAGAGAGGATATATTACTAATTTGTGTTAATTACCAGTACTGGATAAAACTATCGCTGATATCAAGAAGGAGCAGTTGTCAGAAAAGTCTCAGCCATTGCAGTCATAGACCGGAGCATATTCAGTTGCTGTATGACATTAGCGTTATCACAGTGAGAGTTAGCCTGAATTCAGCAGCCCTTGCGGCCTTTTTGAGGGATATCCTACCAAAGACTTTGGCCTTTAGCATCACTCCATAAGAAGCTAAGAATTTCTTCATTTGTATATATTATCTGCTGTGGGTCCTTGCTGTTCAGTGTAGGTTGATCCAGAGTCTTGCTCTCTCTCTCAGAAACAATTGCAGGTGAAATTCGGTTAAAAGGCCAGGTGCTATTTATTCCTGGTGAAATAAAAATTCTTTAAAAATCTACTCACCACTGACATGTTGGTTTGCCACTTAGAATGTAGTCCATCTCTCATACAAGGCCTTTAGGTCTTCTTAGAATCATAGAATAGAAACATAGAATCGTTTGGGTTGGAAAAGACCTTTAAGATCATCCAGTCCAACCATTGACCCCACTCTACCAGGTCTGCCACTAAATTATGTCTCCAAGCACCACATCTACACCACTTTTAAACACATCTAGGGATGGTGACTCAACCACCTCCCTGGGCAGCCTGTTCCAACAGTTGATAATTCTTTCAGTGAAAAATTTTTTCCTAATATCCAGCCTAAACCTTGAACCCATTTCCTCTTGTCCTATCGCTAGTTACTTGGGAGAAGAGATCAGCGCCCGTCTCACTACAACCTCCATTCAGGTAGTTGTAGAGAGCAAGAAGGTCTCCCCTCAACCTTCTCTTCTCCAGACTAAACAATCCCAATTCCTTCAGCTGCTCCTCATGAGACATGTTCTCCAGACCCCTCACCAGCTTTGTTGCCCTTCTCTGGACA
>VYXH01003316.1:53214-123406 GCA_013397275.1 Burhinus bistriatus
ACAGTGGCCAGATTAAGTTCTAGCTGTTCTTTTGCCTTTTTGATTTTTTTTTCTGCATGACCTAACTAGATCCCTATACTCTTCTTGCGTTGCCTACCCCCTTCTTCCAAAGGTGGTAAACTCTCCTTTTTCCCTGAGTCCCAGGAAGAGCTCCCTGTTCAGCCAGGCTGGTCGTCTTCCCTGCCAGTTCATCTTACGACACATGGGGACAGCCTGCTCCTGTGCCTCTAAGACTTCCTTCTTGAAGAGTGTCCAGACTTCCTGGACCCCTTTGCCCTTCAGAACAGTCTCCCAAGGGACTCTCTTAACAAGTGTCCTGAACAGGCTGAAGTCTGCCTTCTGGAAGTCCACGGTAGTGGTTTTGCTGGCCCCCTTCCTTACTTCATCAAGAATTGAGTACTCTGTCATTTCATGGTTGCTAAGCCCAAGATGACCTCCGACTACCACATCACCCACCAGATCTTCTTCCTTGAGAAATCATTATATTTAAAGCAAACTGTATTGTCTCTCTGGGAGACTCCTGCATTTTGTGGCGCTCTTGGATTACATGCAGTTTCCTGTATTCTAAGTGCAGGTAATCTGGGATGCCAGGTTTTTTGAACTAAGGAAAACCTGTACATGCTATTTCTTATGGAGGAAAGGCTTTAAAAGGCTGATTGTCCACATTTTTTTATATTGGCATATTTGTGTTAATTCTCTCCAAAACAGTATAAGCGTTTGTAAGAAAGCTACTAATGTGACCCACTAAGTGAGGAATACTTTTTCTAGGAAATTGAAAAAACCATATGTGTCACTGTTAAGTTATGCTAATTCTTGAATATGCATTTTGTTTCATTTGTCAAGTAGAACTCTTCCAGGTTTTCAAAACTGCTGCTGTAGGGATGTGCAAATCTGGTTGACGTAGGAATTGAGTGGCTGGGACATGCTAGATGCAGACTGGGTTTCCAGACTGTTTAAGTGTCAGACACTGGTAAACCTCTCTTGTGTGTCTATAGATGTATATATGCATAACAAAATAATTTTCAGAGATAATAAACTTCACAAAATTTGAGTGGATTTTCACAGACAGAGTAAAAAACATGTTTCTATATGTAAGGTAACTCCTTCAAAAAATGTCATTCCCTGCTCTAAATTATGTGCTACAGCTTCTCAGCAAAATATCGAAAAACTGTTACTGTAAGAAAAATGCTGTGTATTTTCTTTGAGTAGCTGTTACTGAATTCATTTGTCTAGAAATTCCAGAAAAGCAACTCAGGGAAGACAACTGGCTTGGACAATTTTGAATTGGAAAGTTAGTTAAGCAAAAATATTAGCAAATGTCAGTGAGTTTTAAAATGGAAACAAGTAGGCTATATTAATAACCTTTTACTTTCCCTCTTATTAACTCTTGTTCTAAATCTCATTTGCTGCTGGTATTGTGAAAACTTGAGGTTTTGTGTGTTTGTAACTTGCGAGCCCTGCCTTTTGCATGTAAGAGGACAAAAAATTGTAAACAACATTGTGAAGTGTCAAATTAAATTTACAATATGAATTCTGGTGATTGTTCATTTAGTATACCTTAATGAAATCATAGAAGTATAAAAATGCAGAAATAATTTGAATGCTGTTATAATATTAGCAGAAAGCGTTGGAATAGCGCTATTATCTCCAGTTTTTACTACTTCTGTGCATAAAAAACAATATTTAAAATGTAATATTGCAGTATTTACATTTGCTAATATGTCACTAATTGTGAATTCAGACTGGTTTGCATAGTATGCATGCATCAACAAATGTGTTAAATTTTATATTTAGGTCATTTGTATATATGTATTAGAGATTATGCGCCAAATGAGATGTCAGATACTAGAATGAATCTGACTAGCAGTCACTTTGCTTTTGTGTGAGCTGAGGAAATACTTCAGAAGATACTTTGTGGTATTGTTATCTGTTAAATATCACACTTCATTTCACGTCCAAAATTTGAGCTGATTTGCAATGAACGGGCACATCTTTTTCCTTTACCTTGGAGTATCTGTCAAACTTCATATTAATGTTTACTGAATATTAGTTTGACTGTCTGTGATAACCTTACATATCCACAGATATTTTTTCTCTTGACAAATATAGTGGGGTTTTTTCAGATAAGATTTTTGAAGAGATATTTTGAGTCCTGAGCACGTGCTTGTTTGTCTGTACTGAAAGGTCCTTTCTTTTTCCTTTTCTGTTTTACACTAAGGTATGTTTATTTTGTTCCACTGAACTTTTGACCTATATTTTTCCATGAAAACTAGAGAAATCTCACTCTCATGCTTCTGTTTCAGCTGGTTTGCCCAATTTCCTACCAATAAATTCATGGAAAGATCATGTAACTTTTTTTATTTATTAGTCCTTATAATATCTTGTGTGTCAAACTGGGGTTGATTAAAAGCATGACTTGTAAGTGCTATGTTGTAGGTCTGATCTCAAGGATCTTTCAAATGAAAGTCACTTTTCTATAGGTAGGTGAAGAGATGAACAGGCAAAAATATCAAGAAGTACTACAGGGATTCCTGTATCCTATCTGTTTAGAATCTTCAGGTCAAATTTCATTTGGTTTGAATTAGTGTTCAATTTTCAGAATTAATGTTTGCATTTATACTGGAAATTGGAAATTATCCTTGAAAACAAACTTTGAAAAGCATTAACTTTACCATTTGGATATTTTTTTCTTGTTTTCATATTGAATAATATGGAATGGTGTTTGCTTCTTTTTAAGGAAGATATACTTTTTCTTTCTAAATATGAAGATGTAGGCGGCATTCAGATTCCCTGTTCTAGAATACACACAAACAGTGTTATTACTCCTTGAAAGTGATATGATATTGTATTGAAATCAGTATTACTTGCTATACAATATGGCAATTAGTATTACATTGTATATTTTAAAATATCATACTTTTTGCTTAGGCTTTGTATTGTAGTCACATTGTAATTGCAGTAAACCATCCTTTTTACCTAGCAGATGTTTTACAGATACAGCTAAAGAAAAAGCATCTAGCATGAATGTTTTGTATGTCGCTATTTTCGATATATGCAGTACTAAATAATGTGCAGGACACAGAACCTAGCAAGATCTGATTTTTAATTTTTTTCAGAAATCAGCATAGTGTGTATGACACATGGGAAATGTGCATATGTAAATTGCTGTCCAGTCATTTTCAACTGGCAATGCATCGTGGTCCCTTATGTCCATGTTATTTCAGATTCAGTTTTTGTACATGTTTAAAAATATAGCCCCTAATAATGAGAAACCTCATAGAAAAGTTGCAGTCCAGTAAGTACAATAACAGTGATTCCTGGGGTTTGGAGGGGTTTACAAAGGCTTTTGTGGTTTTGACAATTAAAATGAATTATATAAACATGATTAGCGTTCCTGGTAAGATAATAAAGTAAACGTGTTATTTAGGAAGAATGCTTCTTCTGTCATAGTGTACGTGATATATTTAATAATTATTATTGAATGTTAGAAAGAATTAGAGGATTGCTTTCACTAAATTCTTTGGATTTATCAGTTATCTACACCTTATTTGTCCACTGATATATTGAGAAATTAGTAAGAACAACCTGATGAACTTCAGCATCTGTAAATATGACAGACAATATCCATGAAATAAACGAAGGGTTGGTTTTATTTAGTGTGGAGGAACATGACCATAAAGCTCTTCTACTTGAAGATTAATGGAATTTGACTTCATCATTTCTTATTTTATTGAAAACATAAATTGCTCACACAATTCTACAAAGGCTTTTGCGGAAATATAATGAAAAACCGCCCACTTCATCATTGTGGCCAGGATTGTATTTCATAGAACTCATTTTGTATTTTATGGATGTATAAACAAATAAACACAATTTTCCTAAAATGACTAAGGAATTTTTCCTAAAATGACATAAGTGCTCAGCAGAAACACGTTAAAGAGGTCAGAAAATTACACTCATTAATAATATCTTCTTCAGGGAACACACAGTTTTTATCACAGAATAATGTTGCCTTTTTTGTGTGTGGTGTTGCTTTGTGTTGCCTTTTTGCCTTGCCTTAGGGGAATGAGATCAAATGCCTACTCTGTGGCAGAGCTTGGAATGGAAAGTGATCCAAATCCCAGTAACTTGATTAAAAGGTTCCTTTTAAAGTAAAAGGGTTATGCTAGAAATTAAAATAAATAGACAGTTGTCAGATTTAGTGCCTTTGCATTTGCCTGGCTGTGTTTCTATGAAACATTACAGTAAGATGATATTAGGATTGTTAAAATGCTTTTGGTTAATTTAATATTTTTACTATATCACACATATTATGGAAAAATGAATTTCTATTGGTAAATACAGAATAAAAGATTTTCTAATGAATGATGGTCAGGAATCACTCTGTAGGACGCATGAGTATAATTTTTGTAATTCTGGACTATCTTCACTTAGGAAATAGGCATTCTTAGCCTTAAGATTTAGCAGGTTTTTTTAAAGGAAACTGCATAGGGTCAGCCTGCTAGAGTATGGTAGAGAATTTAAAAGTGAACCCTGTCAGGAAGTGATCTGTCTTCTTGCTGAATTCTCATGTAGGTTCATGTAATAAAAAACAAAGTTAACTCATAGTTAAAGGTTCAGATAGAAATTCAAATATGTTCCAGGAAATGTTGTTAAATTAGTTTCCTGGTAGCTAGAAGGGGTAAAATTTTTGAATGTTAATGAAGTTCTATACTAAAAATGAGGATATGTGGTGCTCAACATTTCTTGGGTCTTTTAGATATTTTTAGAAGCTGCTGAATTCTAAACTGAGAGATATAGACCTTTTAGGGAAATACAGCAGTTGATCTTACCGTAGCTTCTAAATTCCAAGGTAATTTTTGTAATGCAATTGATTCAGTGGCATTTGCTTCTCAATGGAAGACTTGTGCTGCTTAATAGAGTACAGCAACTCATAAGAGCAGTTACTTGCTTGTGTGGCACAATGCTAGTATAAAACTGGACTAAATCTGTCTTCAGTAAGCTTATTTTGAATTTATTGTGTTGACAATGATAGAATATGACTCAGAATTTCAAAATAAAAAACATTTAACCATTGGAAGTATATTTTACCACAGCATATTACACCTAGAGAGCGCAACAGCTGGAGGATTATTAATGAAATTCTAACAGGCCTTAGCTACTAAGACTTAAAAACAAACTGTTTGCTAAGGCTTTACAATAAATAAGTGGCATATTTGTGAGCAGGCTTCTAAGATTTAAGAATACGTGCTGCTTTTCTGCTGCCTTTTTTTTTGACTGCTAGTTTGATCTTCTGCCTGTCACAGGACATTATGTTTCACTAGTGTACTTTTATATTTCATTCAATAACTTGTGCTTGACTGAAATAAAAGTTCAAAAAGGCATTAATTATACATTGGTATATTGTTTCAGTACCATGAAGATTTTTACCAGTTCTAAAATCATACTAATTAGATATTTGAATTTTTCTGGCTACAGTTCATTGATATTAAATATTATATGTCAAAGAGCTCTTAGTAGCCAAAAAGTTTAATTTATGAAGGTATTTTATGTAGTATAACAATATCACCTATTAAAAAAAAAAAACACAAACAAAAAACCAAAAATACCCACTATCACCAATTAGGTTTTCTCTCTTTGGAGCAATGTCATTATATTTAAATATGTCTGTATTTTATATGTTTTGTGTTCATCCTGACATGGAACAGGAAAACACCTGAGTATCATTTTAAGGAACTTCACAACTAGAAATGTTCTGAGTACAACTTATCCTACTGTGCCAAAGCTATATCAACCGTGACTATGTGTACATGACTACTGAACGGGCTTTTACTTTTGCAGACGTGTTACAATGTCTGTCACACAGCTTACCCAAGCTGTTCACCTGGCAAGTGGTTTCCAAACACAAGTCACAGTTTATACCCACTTGAAATGTGCAGTGCTATGCTAAACCTGGCCAGTGAATACTATTTCTGCTAAGATGCAGGGAAAAAAAAAATAACCTAGGTTATTTTACTCCATCCTCTTTTAGAACATCTTCAAGCAATTAGTATTGATGGCTTTTCTACTACACTGACATAAGACGTCTTTTCCTTCTGTTCTCTTTCCCATCCCATTCCTCATTATGTGGTTTATATTATTTTTGAATGCAACCTTAAATGTTACTGATGATTGTCCTAACCCTCCAGAGAGCCTGCAGGGAAATTCAAGGATCCATTTTTCCATGAACACCCTTAGAATCTTTTTATGCCAGCATAGTAAGAATGAGCAGTAATCTTTCTGTTCGTTGAGACCTTACAGGTCAATACCCAGAGACAAAGTTACAATAGATGACCTTTGGATTTTTCAGTAGAAATAAAACCAGATATGGCAAATGGAGAAAAATCAATGGACTGTTGGAAAAACCTCTTAAGAATTTGACTAATTTTAAAAGCTTATGAAGTAAGTGGGAGCGAGGAAGGTTAGTGCATAATTTGTTTGTGTTCATCGGGTTAAGAAACTGACTGACATGGACATGATCATGGTCGCATCTGCTCAGTACTGCAGTTGTAGCTCGGTGTTTGTTAACAGAGAGCCAAGAATTCTAGTTCCATGTGAGATGGAGATTATGATTGAATGAGGGTAGGTTGAGCCATTTGTTGGAACATGAGAGTGCATTAGTTAGGTATAACCTTGTAGATATAACATGTTCCCGTGTTGATTCTGACAACCATTCCTCTAGGATGTTCTTTAAAGGTATTTACTAGTGAGGACTGCATGACCTAGGGTAATCTGTCCTAGTTCTTCTCTGCCCATACCATTGTTAAGTTTTCCTGATACTTTTCACAAGTACTAAGGCCTGCCATTTGTTACACTTTACATCAGGGACACAGGGAGATCACTTTTAGTAGCAATCTTTTGTGCATGCGAAGATTGTAATCATGGTCTTAAAATCTTTCTGAAGAAAAATAAAACAAAAAGAAAGATTTATTTAGCAATTGTTGTTTTCTGAACTTCAAATTCATACTGGTTATACTAGTTTTTCTGTGTTTTTATGAGTCTTTTGATTGTTGTGTAACAACACAGCTACTTTGTGGGCGTTTTTGACTTTTCTTCTGAAGTATCTTGAGTTGTTCTTGTCTCTTTCCCTCTTTGGAATTATGTGCTTATTCTACTCTTAGACTAGATTATCCTAAGTATCTCCTCTACTTAGCCCAGCTTCTTTGCCAGGTCTTTGAACTAAGGTAATTATAATAATCAAATATCATTCTTAAAGCAAATATAATTTATCTTCATATTAGAAGTTAAGCAGTATTTTAAAAGTGTGTTAGTATTCTAAGCAAGCAAATCACTTCACTATATAATCTCCAATTATATAAAATTTATTCTAATCAGTGAAAGTTCCAGTTCCTCTTGCTTGCTGTTCAAACTTCTAAAACCATCATATAGTAACTGAAAAAGTATCATCTTCCCATAAAATACCACAAAGACTCTGCTTGTGATGATAGTCTGATTTTGAGTTAACCAGTTGAGACGTGTTAATATTCTAGGCTAAGAATAATAGAACCAGGCAGTAAAAGATGAAATAATGCTGGTAAGGGCAGATTTCTGAGAAAGCCATGCGATCCAAATGTGTCTGAGATGCAGGCCACTCCCAAACATACAGACCATCCTGCTTGAAGCCTACCAGTGCTCCCCAAAGGTGCTCTGTTTATTTTCAGTGGCTCATACATGACAGATTCCTTGTGAAGTAGGTTGTTTCATCTCCTAAGTGTCCATTCCATCCCACCTCTTCAGCAAGTATTCAGTGGCGTATGATGCAAGTCTGTGGTTCTTTTCAGTGCGTGGCTATATACTCTTAATAAAGAAGGCAGGCTAAAGAAATGTAATTGACATTGTGGACCTACTTTGGTAAGATTTATGAGGGTCTTTAATTATTTATTCCTCCAAAATTTATTCCTCCAACTATTAATATGGTAGAATATTCCAGCCTCCCCCAAAATCCAGTGAGTTTTCAAATCTTGTGTTGCTAAAATGTGCTGAATTTCTGTTCAGCTTTTTGAATTTTCTTAAGCTTTGCACACTTTATGTTTACATATGTCATGCTGCCTGCAGAGCTTAAAAAGGTGAGGTGAGATGGAATCTAATGTGAAATATATTGTGTTATTGTTGATATTTGATCCCTTGGTTATATCTACATTTATTAGTGTCACAAGTGCTTGGTGTCTGGATGACATTCTGCCATATGATCTGAGTTTACTCCCCATGCCGTGATTTCCTCAGAAAAGGAGTTTAACATGTAAACCAGATCAGACCCTGAGTACCAGCAGATAGGTCTGTGCGTCACCAATGGGTAGTTGATAGAAAGACAGATTAAATTTCATGAAAGGTACGTGCCCTGGATAAGTGCAGAACACAATGCAAATGGAGACCGAAAAAAGCCCCTCTAGAACAAGAATAACCGTTATTTGCCATATTTATGTTTTATCATCCCAACTGCAAGGGAGAAGGGAGAACTGTGACATCATCATATTAAGGTATTGAGTTTATGAAGGACATCAAGACTATTCTGAGTTAAAGGGATATTTTCTTTTTTTCCAAATCTCATAGACATACCTGATCTGCTGCATGATTTTTTTGAAGCTGTTACCTGGGAGATGGAGATGAGAAAGTGTCTTTATGGAGTACAGGTGTCTAACTGTGAAATAATATTACAACATCGTACTGTGGTGATATTAATAGCGTGGAAGACTGAGCTTCAAAAATGGAAGATGTCAATAGCATTAGTCATCCATTTCATTGAAATAAGTTGTCTGTTGTGTTAAAATTCTCTTTTCTCCTTACAGTTTGGGAGAAAGTTTGGGGAAAAGGAATATCATTCATGGGTTAGTGGTATCTGAGTTTCCACTGTAAGGTGGTGATCTTCATTTGAGAAGATCACTTTGAAGGCAGAACCAAAAAAAAAAGAGAGGTTCTGGGATTCTGACTTCAAAGAGATCAGACACTTTTTCAGAGCTTTGTTTCCTGGTGATCACAGCTAATTCCAAGGGCCAAAATATGGTTTGATATTACATTTTAGAAGATTGCTTTCATTTCTGTTTCCAAGTTTTCCCAAGTGACAAAAGGCTTTGGAGATACAGTCATTACCAAGTTTGGGACAAGTCCTAAAGAAAAGGAACCCTACTCTACCTGGTAGTTTTCCTTCTTGTAGAATGCCTTTCTTCACCAATCCTGCCTATGTGTATTATATTAACTTGAAAAAATTGAATTAATTAAATATTAAGCATATTTTTACACATGAAAGCATCATAATTTAATTTTAAATTGCAGTATTTTGAAGTGCGCCACTTTCATACATCAGCTTCGATTTAGGTGGACAAACTAATGCAATCTTCCAACCTCAATGTCACTTTAGTACTGTCCCTCTCTATGATCTCAGTTTCATACAAAATATAAGGCACACTCTAAATTTATGAAAGTTGCTCTAAGCGAATTACAGCATCGTATCCTTTAAGAACGGGATTAATGTCTGAGAAATTTAAAATATTTTTTCAAGCTATGTTGTAAGGGATACATTAAATTAATATTCCTTTAAATGTTAGGGTTACTCAAATATGTTTATGTGCATAAAACGAGAACAATGTTTATCTTGCTATGTAATACAAAAGTATTTTTAAAAGCTATACATATTGATTACCTTTACTGAAAAAGTATAACCCTTAGGTGAGAAAACTCATGAGCGCAAGCCTAAAGGTGACAACCCTAAATTATATTGGAAGAAAGTGTAGGAGCATTGCCTTTCCAAGGATAAGCTATTCCTCATGTACTAAAAATGAATATTATTGTCTGCCTTTTTGCATCAGTTTGAGCTTTTAACATAATAGGATTGCAACATTTTCTTAATGTGTTATTGTTTTACAGCTTTCTCCAAAAATTAGGTGCAGATTTTCTACACTTGGAAACTAAATGTGGAGAGAGATATCTAGAGCCAGTTAAGATAAGATTTAATTTATAAATAATTTTCAGTGGACTGATGGGTCTACTTATACAGAAAAATAGCAATTTTTACCTGGGACATATGAACCAATTAGAGGGACTCTTAAAAGAAGTATCCAAAACCTTATTGTAAAGGGTTTATATATCTTTGGACAGATTATTGTAACTAGTTTTGTATCTGGAATAAACTTTGAGGTTTATGGTAAACAAGGCTGAAGTAATCCATTAAAATTCTGTAAAAAAAAAAATACAGAAAAAAAAATCTGTGAATTTAACATGGTAAAGAAACTTAAATTGTCAGAAAAAGTTTACAGAAGAAATGTTAGGTCTATTAATGTAATTCCTAGATTGCTAAGGCCAGTCAAATTTGAAAAATAAGGAACATAAATCATCACATGTTCTTAATAGCTAGTCCGTTCCAACTAATTTATATAAAAAATATTTGTTCTAAATCAAAAAGGAAAAATTAAATAAATATGACATCAACTGATCATTTTTCATGAACAACAGCTCTTGCCCTTCAGATATGACTCTACAGGGGGTTGGTTACTCATGGATGTTGTGTTTGTGTGTGAGCAGAATGAAGTCTAAATTTTGATTTATCCTGCACTAGCAGTGGTGAGTTCTTTATATATTGAAAACCATTACATATTTATATATTGTGGTGAACTAGACAAAATGTCTTTTTAAATTTGTATTTTACATTCTGTAAATGACAGTCATATACTATGAGAACAGCATTAAGGGTACCGAGTCAAAGAGAATTTAGATAAATACCAGCCTAGAAAGTTTTTTGTAGAATCAAGAAATCAAGCTGTGTTATTCCTTGGACTGTTGTTACTAAAAAACATACCCTTAAAGACACAACTGAGAGTGTTGTTGATGTTTTATTTAAAGCTGGAATTGAATCTAATTTATTTTTTTTTATTGCTATATTAGCTCTGCAAGTATTAGGTAAAAATGCTGGGGAAAGAATGCATGTTGAATTTGAAAATATCACATTAATTCAGCTTTTTGTTTAAGTAATCAGACTTCTGATGCCAATATGAGAAGTCTGTAAAATTAGGATAACGTATTTCAAATAAATTGATTTTATTTAACAGTACAATTCCAGTTTCCCCATCATGTCCATATCCACCTCCCCCGCTCAAAACACCCTACAAGTCTACAGTTTTCAGGAGCCTGAGTCAAATCTTCCTTCATCATCAGTGATGTGTAATTCAGCTGAATGATAGGCAGCTGTGTCCCAATCAGAAGAGAAGAATCTTTTCTATTTTTAAGCCAATATATAACTGCTGATGCTTGACAGCGCATTTAATGGCTGGTGTAGCAGACACAGGATGAAAAATAATTTTAAGGAAAGGACAAGGAAAGGGGACAGAGGGAACAGAAATTTCCATTTGTAGCTGATATGGTAGTAATGTATTCTCATCCAAGTGAGTAGAGAAAAGCATCTTGTGAGTATAAGGAAGGGGATTTCACAACTGATAACTCTTCAGGACATGATACAAAGTGTAAGATTAAAAGTGTATGGCTTACAACACTGACTTGTTAAGCAGAATTTTATAACATTTTAAAAATTGCACAATAAAATGAAGACATCACACACAGAAGGAACAGCTTATTTGCATCACTAAAGAGAAGTAGGACAAGTCACCAGACTGGATTACAAAAGGATGTTCAGCTCTCTGGAAGAAAACCTCATGATTTTGGTATATCATATGAGCTGGAATGAGACTTGGAGGACACCTGTGAAAATTTTAACCTGAAAAGTTTATTGAAGGCTCAAGTTTGATTTTCATATAAATTGTAATTTAGTAGTCCTGTGTTTTAACTACAGAACACTCTATTCACAAACATAATTACTGTAGATTAATATTAGTTGAAGAAATTGACTTGTTATTAAGGAATGGATACAGAAATATGTCTGGTTTTGGTTTTGGTTTGATTTCATTTTTTTCTCCCCTCAAATTCAGGATAACTACATGTAACAGAAAGTACGCAGCTTTCTATGTTTCCACATATAGAAAAAAAGATTTGCAAAATAATCAGGGGAAGTTCTAAAAACTTAAAAATAAGTAAGCTCTTCTATATTGATGCTGATTGAATTTGCAGTAGTTAACATATGGAAGATACTGGTTTGCCCTAACCATTAATGACAGATACTTGACAGATGCAAGGGCGAAAGTCTACTGACCAAGGGAGAGACTAAAAGAGAAGATAGTGGAAATTAAATATTTAAGTAGATGCATTCTTATGTTCCAAAGAGTTGTGCTTACTCCTTTTTAGTGGTGATTTCCCTCTAAAGTACTGACTAAACCTTGTTTTGTTTGTTTTATGAGATCTGACAAGATCATGACCTGATGGTTGCACAAGGCAGGCTAAGGATATTTATTTGTCATTGAAGCCCTAGAGTGAGATGATAAAGAGGTATAGACCTAAAGTAAAACTGGGCTTGTCTCATAACACATCAAAGTACAGTGCTCAGGCCCTAAGAATAGACTTCAAATGCATTAAAAATGTCAATGCAAGTTTAGAAAAGTGGGTATATAGGTAAGCGTGAATTTATACTTGTGTTTGCAATAGTTTTCTCTGTTTTGAGTTGTCCATAGAGTTCTAAGAACATCATGTTCTAGATTGAGACATTTTATGTGGAGAAAATGGCATCATCTCAAAACAATGTCATCAACTTGGAACATTTTTGTCTTAGAATACATGTTTTCTGGGCTAGAGAGAAAAAGAAGAGTGTCTACTTTTTTCAGCCCGTTTTTTAAATGTGTGCAGAAAACAGAAGCAGACAGATATAATCTTGTTCTGTGAGTTGGGAATGAGCCATCTCTGTTTCAGCATGAGTGTATTGAGATTATCTCCATCGCCTGTAATGTTTCAGCCTGTTTTCCCAGATACTATCTGGTAAAGTAAAACTCTTTAAAAAAATATAACTAACAAAAGCCAGCAAAAGAAATCCCCAAGCCCCTGACCTTCTGCTCTATACATTAGCAAATGGACTTCTAATGCCAGCCCTATTTTCAGCCATGCACGTTCTTCTTCAGGTTTGAAACAGAAACGCCGAGATACAGCTAAAGGAAAGGTCAAGAGCAAGTGTTGTGAATTTAATCTGCTTATGTTCATTTTTTGCAGGGAGCTAAAGCTTTAGTAGATTTTTATAACTTTGGAAGTGACTTCTGAGTATTCCTGAGGGTAAGAACTACGTTCTGTCTTGTGCGTTGCCTTGGTAAGAGAAGAAATTCACAGTAAAATTAGGCTATAATTACTTGAGAATGAGGATACTTGAAATACATTGGCTTTGGGCTAGCCCATTCAAATACGTTATACGGATAAAGACCTGAGGTGGGGCTCATCTATAAAGTCACTGTTTGGTATCAGGTTTATAGCTAAGTGGGGGAAAAGCCCTAGGTTTTACATTTTTAACAGTGCAAGTGGACAGCACAGCAAACATTCAGCTATGTTTTCACTGAATAAAAGTTGACAGAACATCAAAGTCTGTACAACTTCAAGGCTTAATAATAAACAATACTTGCAGGAATGTTTGTTTGGTAAAGACTTCAGCTGCACAAATAAATGGAAAGATGTTCCTTCAGCAGAGAATTGCCAAGTCCTTTCTATGTGTTAAGAAAAGTATTTGACAAATTTTAGGGAAATGCCTGTTGAAGGTGTTATGCAAATAATATTATGATCTAAAGTATTGAAAGATATGTAATATTTAAAAATGCATATAAGATATTCCCTCCCAAACATGATTGCTGTTTTCCAGAAAGGTAATCTCTGGGCTGTGTTGTTTATTTAGGGTCTCCAGAAAAAATACTTGATTTTCCAAAATTGAGGAAAGTTTGAAGAGAAATAAATCTACACATTCAAATGCATAAAGAGTACAAAAAGAAATTAAGAGTTCCTTACCAAAAAAAAAGGGTTTAATAGCTCGAAACACTTGAAGTCAAAACTAAAAAGAAAGCAACTTGACCTGAAAGCTTTGCTTTTGAGATGTATCAGGAATTGGAGTATTTTTTAAGCAATTTGTGTGAACAGAATCATTGAATTTATATATAAAAGCAAGAAGAGAAAAGGCAAGTAGGTTATGACTTCTATATTACTGCAATTACGAAGTGCAGAAAGAGTACAGAGGAAAAAACTGTGATCAGAGACAACAAAGGAGGCTGTAAGTCTATATGGAAAAACGGCTTGATAGCAGTATAGATGTATTATGTCACAGATGGAAATATTTGACACTGTTATGCTTTAGCAGTGACTCAAAATTTATTAATGATTTGAGGTAGATCAAAAGGTTGAATTTTAGAAGCACTTAATCATTAACCAATTTAAAAGATTTACAATGTGTTTTGTCAAAATAATTGAACAGTGACTTAATTACAGATTCGAAGATGACAAGATTCACACTAACTTACTGTAAGGTATCCCAAATCGATAAATATACATATGAAAAAAACCACAGATTTCAAATTGGTACCTATAAGCATATAAGCACATACACACACACACACGGGTCTCTAACCGCTGAGATCAAGATCCCTTAGTAGTGCACAACTCTAATGAGCCGATGGATACCCCTTTTAACTCCTATGAGTCCACAGACAAATGGAAGAACATCCACATCCATAAAGCTAATGTGTATAACAGAAGCATAAAAGTGGATGAAAGAGAGGCTAGCCTATAGTTAAAAATTTCCCAAGTTTAGAGTAAATACTCACAATGCATCAGCATTCCTCAGTGGGTGACAAATGAGACTCAAGAAGGGTTGACTTGCCCTGGACTTCTAATCCTTGAGGTGTCTGCCTGAGTGGCATCCCAACTCAGGAGAGACACTAGCCACAGCCTGCTGTGATCCAGAAGAGCTCAATGGATCTTTACTAGAATCTCTACTTGTAGGATCCAAGACAATATAGGTATCTGAGGATACCTGACTTTCATCAGGTACTTTTCCACTTCGGCCGAGCTTGGACAATGGAATATTCCAGTACTCTCCACCAGTTACGCAAGTCCAGAACTTGCTAGATCTTGGGGTCCTGGTATCCCCCCTCCTCTGTGGCCGTGATCCATATGTTGTCAGGAGTGATCAATTACAGTTATTATCTTCAAATGCTAGGGGCCACGGAAACCGGGCACACTAAGGAGTTGCCATGTGCTCTGGTCCAGCTCTTCACCTTTTCTTTCTTTCATGTTGGACCACTATGTTACATTCTGGTCCAAAGTATTATGATGTGGCCCAGGTGGGGAGAAACTCACGCCAAGTACTGAGTGGCCTAAAGGTGGGGGAAGGGTTACACTACCACAATCTAGTAACTGCTGGAAGGCATAACATTGTAATGACAAGTAACAAAGCAATTCCACAAAACTTGTGGTTGTGCATTAGGGAAAAAATGAAAGTACTTCTAGCACACTAGAGATACAATTCCATTTGATCAGTTTGTTAGACACAGAATATGATACTTGAAGTATCTGTCCTAGGGAAAAAAAGTGGTTAAGGTCTTTTCATACCAAAAGCAAGCCTTTTCACTTCATTCTTTCTCTCTTCGTGGTGAGAAATAGCCATTTTTTTCCTGTTCTTTGGTTTCTGTATTTTAATCCCATCGTCTAACTTTCCCACTTGTGCAGCTTAGTTTTCTGAAAAGCCTTTGGAAAGGGATCTTAGAAACAGATTTTTTGAAAAAGAGGGTACTATGTGAACCAGATCTCCCTTATTCACACTGCTGCTGACTTTGTCAAAGAATTCAAATGGTTTTGTGTGTTGTGACTTCTCTCCCTATCGTGATTCTTAATAATTTTCTTTGGAATATATAAACAAACTCACATCTGTAATTTCTCAGCTAATCCCAGAGTCCTGTCTAAAAATTGGCAGTACGTTCTCTGCCTTTTCATTTCTTTGTACCTGAAGTTGACTTAAGCAGGCTCAGGTACAGTTGACCAGTCACACACTGGTTTGCACCACCACACTTTCATACTTAATTTCCTTTTGAATTGTTGGGCAGAACCTCTTGTGCCCAGGTGATTTGCTACCTATCAGTCTGCTCCAAAACCTTTCCTGCTGAAACCTTAATTTGGGAAAGTCCCTCTGACCATTCCCCTCAAAACAAGCTCTAGGGTGGGTGTAGGAAGCCCCTGAACTCCACTATAGCAAATGCTACTGCAAAGAATTCATTTACATTTTCTGCTGCAGCCTTATCATACTTGGGCATTGCTTTTCCACCCTGAACATCTATCAGCCCTCCTGAGTTTGACAGGCTACCAGCCTCAGATGTGTTTGAAAAGATTTTACTACTGCTTTTTTAAGTCTTTAACAATTCGTCACTCAAGGGGTTTTTTTTCATATGGGTGCTTTTGGAGGTTTGGGAACAGGGAGGCAGCCTTGTCAATTTTCTGTTTAAATAACAGTTCACTCTCTTTTCTATTTTTCCTTAATAATACAGAACATTCATTTGTAAATGTGTTGTTTTACTTTAATAAATCCCTTTGTCCTGCTGTTTAATCACGTATTCTGTGTAAATGGAACTTCAATGCTAACATTTTCCTTTGTTGTTTCCAACCTGAATTTTATAGACTTCTGTTGTACCCTTTTCTACAGTTTGACTGCATTCTTTAAGCATGTGATATCCTAAGCTATAGGCACCTTTTGATTTTCTTTTGGTCTTTAATTGAGAACTTTTATTTCAGGTTCCAGGTGACGTATTCTGTTTTGGTGTAAGGGGATCCACCCTTCTTGCAGAAGTCGTCGCTCTTCTGTATACTATTTTTTTCACTTTTTTAAATTGATTAAACTCAGAGTCATGTGCATGCCAGAATCCTTTAATGGATATTCAGAAGATGTCCTTACCTCAATGATGTTAATTTTTATAGATCTTAAGATACTGAGGCTATTCCAGAGACTGAAAGACTGTAATATTCTGCTGGTATTAAAAACCAGTAAAATGTATGCATATCAAATTATCCTGAACAAAAGAATGAATAAGTTAATACAGGATGTATTCAGTGAAGATTTGAGGAAAGTAATGTAATTAAAACCAGTAGGTCACAGTTTTATTAGAAATAGGGTTTAGAAATAAAGCCATATATGCAGAATGACAAACTGCAACAAGGAAAGCAGCGGCACTGAATAGATTTGGGGTCGCAGCAGAAAAGAAAAACAGTAGGAACTCCCAAAACAAATGCTGTGGTGAAACAGAACTGCTAACGTAGCTCTCTGGTGTATAATTCAGGGAAGTGTGAGTAGATGGATTAAGGTTATTTTCGTCTCATACAATATACTGACAAAAAGGAATACTGCAAGAAGTTCTTGTGTATATATTTTTTAAAAGTGCTGAACAACTGTTTATACCTGCAAAAAAACTCCTACATGAAATATTTGTGTTGTGGAGAGCAGACCTTATGATGAGAGACTTTGGGCTCAACCGCTTTCTGAAGGTCTCAACAAGACTGAAGAGCCATTCATGACTACGTTCTAAATACAGGAAAATGCTTGACGCTTAATGCTAGATCTCTTAAATCTATCAGAGAAAGTCATTACAAGATCTTTTGGCCAGACAGTGAAGCAAATCTAATGGAAATCAAAAATTAGACTCATATTTAAATGTTTTCCAATGCCAGTAATTATCCACCAGAACAAACTGCTAGTGGATATCTTCAAATCCAGACTTAAGTCTATCTGGAAGATATGCTTTAACAAAACACAGATTGCCTGACTGAAGTTGCACAACAACAATTGTATGTAACTGAACAGAATTTAAGTTCTGTGATACAGCAAAGATCATATTAGATGAACTAATTTTGATTTGATTTAGCTTGATATAATATAAAATTATAAAAATACTGTTAGTCTGATATGGACTGCTTCCAGTTCAAAGATCTGCTTGCCTATGCTTCCCATGGTTACTGGTAGTAAACACTTCCCTATTTCTGGCCTTAATTGTAACATTCATGCAAATTCCAATTATTTAAGGGTTTCACATTCATCAACATAACAGAATTTAACAATCTACCCTTATAATTTCACGAGCATGTGCATGTGTGTGATAAATAGTCTTCTGTGGCTTCATAAATGATCTCCAAAATTCAAAAAGGATCACTGATGCATTTCAGCTTTTGTACATATCGTTAGAATTTCCCATCTCTCCTTTTTGGACTAGATAATACAAAATACTGAAGGGAATCCAATCTTCTAATTTTCTCGCTAGTTTATCATGTAATCAAATGTGGGTTTACAAAAGTTTATTGCATGTTTTTTTTCTGGCCAAACTTTTGCTAGTTATTGGTAACAGAGCTTGGGATAAGATAGATAATGAATCTGATCTAATAGGATAATACTGATCCACAAATGTTTTGGTGCATGTATTTATCATCTTTGAGCATTCTTGGTCTCTTTAATGCCAATTTGTTTGTTATCACAACAGCTCAGGACATCCTGCCTGCAAACCTGATGAAAAATGCATTGCAGTATAAATCAATGTATGTTCAAACATGTATTTGTGGATGGATTCTATGTAACTGAAAATTCTGATCTGTTAATGGATTACTTGTAGGTTTGAATCTATGGTGGATGAGCTTTTAATAAAAAAATTAGTTCAGAGTGTTTTTAGCGTTATCTTTGTTGAAAAAAAATAGTTACAAATCAATTATTTTTAAAATTCTGAAACAATTTGGTAGTCTGGGAAACTAATTTACCAAAGTGCTACTTCCATTCCATTTGTGTATATATTGATTTTGTTACTGTTTTGAATCCAGAAAAAAAGGGATTAGATAATTCAGTTGGTTGACAGCAATTAAATCAGTTCATGATTCTCTTTGTCTCAATATGAACAACGACTGGCATTTCTGCCAAAAGTCAAAATTTCTCATTGATTTGAATGCTGCTAGGATTGATCACCTTGTGGGATGATTTGTAAAGCATTTTGTTCTTTTTAACATAGGAGGAAGTTCTTCAAATTGCAAAGTGTGGTTCTCCGTAAAGATTAACAGCATACCTGCAGCACCGGAAAGAGAGATAAATGTGAAATGCAGAGCATTGGTAAGATTACTCTAAATGTCTAATTTTGTTCTACTGCATTAGAAGAAAAACATAATTTTTATTGTTGGTCTGGCTGCTATCACAGAGGATTAATCAATTTTATTAAGTGACCACACACAATCACTTTTTGAATAGTAAAACTCAATACTTGCTAAGACCTCATTTAAGCTCAGTGATATGAATTCTTGAATAAAAGTGTCTTCTTTATCCTATTTGAATAATTACATTTTTATTCTGCTGACATTTGCTTCTAATTTTGGATCTCAGATGAGACTGAATTCTACGAAAAGTTCAAGCAGTTTCTGTACAGTCCGCAACAGAATAAGTCTCTTTTCGTACCCTCCTTCCTTATGCATTCCAAATTACTATTGTCATTTAGATTTCATTAATTATTGGGATGTATTTAATCATATGTGTATTACCAGATAAATACATACTTTCACTCTCAAAAATTAATTAAATGATGTTAGTCATTTCAGAAGAATGATTACTTCATTTTAAATAAGTTGTATGTTTTAAATTACTTCAGTAGGTAAAGATAAAATAACTGTTTAGTATGTTTGCTCAATTGATATAGTTTTTATTCTCCAAAGATTTGTAATTACATTTATCTTTGAATTATACTTTTTAAGGTTTTTATTTTCAGAGCTAATATTTTTCTTCTCTTCTGTAAATGGATATTTGCTTTATCATCTAGACGTCCTAGTTTCTGCATGAATTGTAAGCAGCTAAGAAATACTGACTTTAATAATAGATGCTGGTAACAGGTTCTATGAATACCGTATTTTGCTGCAGGAACATTTCTGCAAATAAAAATACATGATACAAATACCAGGGGACTACCTCTTCCAGTAGGAGGTGCTGGGAAGGGAGAAGAGTCTCCTCAGTTGATTTTACATGTCAACATGTGTTTATGTGGGGGAAAAAATCTAAACTAGTAAGCATTTCCAAAATATTTTAAATACCATTGTTCATATGTCACTTCTGGTTTGCTCTTCTTTCTGTGAAATTTAGTACTCGGAGTGTGAACTTCTGTAGGGCTGGGCAACAGATAACGATATTTTCAAAATCTTGATGTTGGGTGACCATGGTGGTAGGGAGGTGTCTGGTGGTAGGAAGAAACACAAAAGCTAGACTACAAGAGTATGTGATTTGACACCTTGAAAGAATAGTGTAGGTTTTTGTCCTACAGGATCATGCATTGTCTTGTATCATTCTCTGATCTGAAAATACTGTTAAAATGGTAAAGGAAAAGCTAGATTTAAAATGTATTATTGACTCCTATTTTATAATAAAGTCTCAAGGTGCATTTTAACTCTGCCTAGAGCTTTTAACCTAATTCAGTATAGAAATTTGCAAAAAATGCTTATAGTAAAATCCAACATAGTTTTACAACGTATGGGGCACTGAAATTCTTGACCTGAGTGGGGATAATTCCTTTCTAGGAAGATGAAGGGGGTAAAGAAGTAGCTGTACCTCTTCCTCAGATCTCTATGGAAAATCTCATAAAAAACATTTTTATTGATGAATTTTGAAGATGACACAAAGGTTTTTGACTGACAAATAGCACATGTGGTTACTATTACAGAATTACTATTACTGAATTGACTGGTTACGTACCAGGCAGTTCATTTTGGCATGGGAGAGCTTTCTGTCTCTAATGTGGCTGGGATTATCCTAGCTGAAGTCTCACTACAGGCTGTCAGCGTGACACCGGTAAATGGAATTAATACAGTCCTTGACTGCTAAAGAATGGTCAAATACAAGCAGAAAGCAAATAATGCTGGTGGTACTGCTATTAAAATGTTGTTCACAGATCTGGTTCTTGGAGGTTAAGAATACTGGAAGAAAACCAAAGAAATTCACTAAAAGCATGGGGGACTGCAAAAGCAGGCCTTATCATATGAATGATAAGTATCTTAGTTTCCCAGAGAAAAAATGGAGAAGGAAAATGATCATTCAGTAAAGAATACTGAAAAGATAGTGACGGTCTCTCAGTTTTGCTGACCAACATGCATCAAGAGCTAGTGGCCAAAAATTTGTCTGAGAAATATGTAATCTTGGGTGGAATGTCCTAGTAATGAGAACAATAAAACATTGGGAGGTCTTACTGGTGAAAACAGTAGACAGAATCTTGTAAAGATGAGGACTTGAAATTGCTTCAAAAGCTGATAAATTTTTAAAAAACATAGACACCTGGTACATCTGTTACATCAGCAAGTCAAGATTTAGTGGATGCATTGTTCTCTTTTTAACCTCAGAGTCTGTCATCTTCCTTCCTGGCCCTTGGAAAGAAAAGGGTTAGTAACATTTAATTTAAAATACTAGTAACACTGGTTTTGGACAGTAGTTGTAGCTGTATCTTACTGTCAAATGCAATACAAGTTTATCCTCAGCATGTCAAAAGTACTTTTCCTGTCTTACACAACTGATGAGATTTCTGAAACATCAGAAATTGGCTACAACAGAGGTAAGGGTGGAAGGACAGTTTTGAAATAAGCAAGGTGGATATTAATAACGTCTTCCTTTTCTTAATGGTAGACATGTGGCCACAGTGACTACCAGCTGACAGACAGGGAGGAAGTCCCCAGGGAGGTGAGGGCTTGTGGGCATCCCAGAAACAGTGGACAGTATGGGATCATCCTGACATATGTCAGCTGGGTATGATGAGTGCTATAGACATTCAAAAAGACTTTGATCAATATATTTGCTTGCAGATTCTAGTTTCGTGTATGAGGCTTGGAAACGCTTTAGGCTAACTCAGCCTTTTGTACTTCATAAATGACTATCTGTTTGAAATGTAATACCTGTGACAGGATGATGGTTCATACCATATGAAACGGGGTGGCAAGATGCGTGTGTCAGCGTTCAAACTGAGTCTGTAACTCCATAGATATTCTGACCCTTATGGATGGCCTGAGGCAGTGTTGCAAAAGGAATCCTCAGTTGAAGAGTGCAGAGAATTTTGAAGAAACAAGTAGGTCTACCTTGGCAGCACCATGCAATTGATTGTAGCTCAGGTCTTGGAGAGGGGACAGAGTTGCTCTCTTCTGCTTTCAGTGCACAAATTAGCTAAAAGGAAATACCAGAGTTCTGTCTGTACTTCCCCCTCCCCCCCCGCCCCGAACTTAAATGACTTTAACAATCCATTGTGTCACCATCCTCTTTTAATTTGCTCAGGATTTTCTGTGCTAAATAGTATTACGTGTGTTTTCATCTGTCTTTCTTATAATACATAATTCTGACTAGATTCATGATCTTGAATTGGAACAGCAAAGGATTTTCCAGTTACATTTATTTTTTGTTTGCACTGTTAATTCTGGGTCTTACCATCCTTATGGTGCAAAATTTCAGTCTGAAAAGGTATCTGCAGGTATGAAGAGGTATCTGAAACACTTAGAGATAATTTGGTTTAACTTGTGTTTATATAAAATACAATAAATTTGCATTTTTACATTGATGCGACCAATCTCACTACATATCACTTTTGGATGTGTTCTTTCTGTCAACCTAAAATTCAAAGTGGAGGTTGAATAGTTAAAGGGATCAAATCCAATTTTGTGCTGCTCAGGTTTTGTTAAAACCCTTTTGGCTTGTCATTGCTGAAGGCATTTAAGCTTGTATTTTGCTAATAAACCAGATTATGATTAGCGTATTTAATGGAAATAAAAATACTGAATAAGTGTGCCATATTGAAAAAGTCATTATTTTTAAGCTGTAATCTAATTTCAATTAGTTTAATCACTGTATATCAGCAAAAGAAATATCCTTGTTTGAATAGAATGCTTGAAAAGGGTTCTCTGGCTAGATGAAAATGTCATTTTTCAGCAGGCAGAAATTTGCCACCTCTTCAAGGGAAACCTGTTTTTGTTTTCCTCCCTCCAGTAACAGACAAAAAAACCGAATATGCAGAATTATACTCCTTTTTTGCCTTCTGTAAGTGTATATATATAATATATTTATAATGTATACACACAAGTATAGATATTAATTTTCTGGATTAAGTAGAATGTCTACTAAATGCATTTAGAAATAGACTAGTAGAATTGTAATTCCAATAAACAGAAGATGATGATTCCTCATAATTTGTCTTTTCATCTGTTATCCATGCTAGCTGTGAGCAGAACCATTGTAACTTAGATAAGAAGTTAACTTTTAGACTGGTTCATCCAGCTGTAAACAGTAAGTTTGGCTTCCATCTTGTCCCAGATGTTAAAATGTTAAAATGAGTTTGGTCTAACCAGAAGTTTAGATTCAAATCCTGTTGTAGTCCTTACTCTTCAGTAGATATTGCTTTTTAATTTTAAAAGATAATATTTTTTTCCTAGTTTTTTTTAACATAGAAACCCAGTGATTCCTCTAAATGGAAACACATCTGTCTCTAAATTGAATTAAGGTTAATTTTTTTTGTTGTCCATGTGGCCACTAGAATGCCCTCCACAGATTGTGTGGCATGATACAACACGTTAAAGTTCAATACAATGTTTGAATGATAAAAATATTTTCATCTCTTTTTC
This sequence comes from Burhinus bistriatus, assembly GCA_013397275.1. Lineage (NCBI taxonomy): Eukaryota > Metazoa > Chordata > Aves > Charadriiformes > Burhinidae > Burhinus > Burhinus bistriatus. The sequence continues at coordinate 76,741 of VYXH01003316.1, forward strand.
TTCTTATATGTATGTTCATTTTTTTCTACCAAGAAAATGATCATAAAAAAGAAGAAATTGCCTCAAATTTGTCCCTTAATAGTGCTAATATTTTTTATTATTACATTTATTATTTATATTATTACATTCAGTCTTTTTGGGGACAGTGAACCACTTCCACTTCTCAGCTTTTCTCCCAGAACATCAGTACTGAGGGTATCTCCTGTGTTTGATAAATGCATGATGCCACTATTTTGCAAATAACAGAATCAAATATTGATTTTAAGTTTTGTCATGGTAATTCCACATGCCTGTGTTTCCAAGCAAGGACTGGATCACAGTGTGTTTTTTCAGTTTTCAGTTGATCTTCTTTAAGATAGGTTTATTTCAAATTTTTTTCCCCAGGGGTTTTCTGGGGGGGAAGGTTAGGGTTTTTTACTTTTGTGTTTTGTGTTTGTTTTTTTTTTCCAACCTAGACAGTTTGGTACATGATTTCAGATTACATTTAAAATAAGTTTAAAATTAATGGGGATATTATGAGCAGAGTAGTCAAATATAAACCACACTATTAGTTTCTGGCGAGGCAGATACATCACTTGGAAGTCTAGCAAACAGATGACAATTAGTGTTCTAAGTTCAGACCCTCATATAATTTCTGGATAACACTGCACAGTCACAGCCTCAATATTTGTTTTTTAGGCCATAAAAGGTTGTGTTCAGTTGTCCTTCTTCTAAAATTTTTGCTGGGCTCTCTGAAACTCACTGGGGTCTCTGAACTGATTGTGCTCTCTAGACACAGACTATAAAGAGTTCAATAGAGCAGTTCAGACCAAGGTCTGGACTACGGTATGAGTCCTGGACTTATTTCCAGGGGTCATTGGAAATGTCAAAGGAAAAAGCAAGAGTATGTACATATAGTGTTGTACTTTCACAGCTTTTGAGGGTTTTCTGTTCAGGCTTTTTCCTGAGCAGCCAGGACTATCCTTAAACTCATCTATACATTTAGTATCCATAACCTCATTTGACTTTGAAGTGTTTACTGACCCTGGTGTAGGAACTATTACCTTTATTTTTAGCTGTGTTCTTTATTTTAATTTGATGCCCCCTAGGTAAATTACAGGAGTCAGTGGACAGTTAAACCCTATCCAGTCTCTCCATGCTACTCATGATTTTGTAGACTTCTATATATGCAGTCTGAATTATCTCTCTTCCAAGATGCAGAGTATGATAAGGTAGTCATCTTCATTTATGTTTTCCACTTGGACCTTCATATTTTACTATTGTAGTATTTCTCCAAAAATATTTCTTTCAAAAAGAAAAAAAAAATAAATCGATCAAACATGTATTGAAAGGAAGAAAATAATTTGAATTTTATCAATGCTTGTCCTCTAACTGCTTCACTTGATGCACTTTGAAGTGTGGCTATCAAAACCAAGCTTTCAAAACTTAGCTCTACCAGCAAACCTTTTCGGTTACTTATCAGTTGATATAAGTGAAAGCAATGATGAGATACTTGAGCAATATCTTCTGATTAGAAATTTTACTACTTTAAAAAATCCATGCAACATAAAAAAAAATATTTCCATCAATGACATTTAAAAATATTAGGTGAAAAGTGACAGATTTGCTAAATCCCATTGACCTTTTAAAATGATTCGTGGCACAGCAGCTCCTTAGATCAAAAGTCAATCTATGACAAACTTCCTTCATGCCAATACTTGACCATACCAACCATTTAAATGAAATCTTAGAAGTGATGTTAGGAAGACCTCATTATTTGTCCTACTCTTGAGAATCAAGCAATCTGTCTAACTCATAACCTGCAATTGCTATTAGGAAGTATTGCAGTGAATATCGAATTATGAAGCTCTGATTGTAAAACACTTAAATAAAAAAGATTTTTCTTTTTGTAGAAGAAGAATTTAATTTGTCACATAAGAGTATAGCTTTTACTTTGAAGAAAGGAGTGTAACTCTGATGTGAGGTTCCCTCAATTCCTCATCTTTTCCTGCCCAGTGTGTGCGTGGCAAACATTCATAGAGTTAAAAATCGTGTTGATCTGCTCAACATGCAGGAAACTGTAAGAAGTAACATAAATATTTCCCAGCATAGAAATGAAGATTCTAATGGCCAAGACCTAAGTGTAGCTCCTAGTGCAAGGGCTGGTAGGGTGAAGTACAGTGTGAGAAGGCTTTAGTTTTTATAGGTAGATCCCCCTCCTATTCCTAACATTATTCCAACTGTTAAAAGGAGGACAGTGGGTCTAAGCAGTGAGTGGGATCCTGAACTCATAGGAGGGTCTAGTTTAGATAAGTTTCATTTTGTGGAATAATGGTACTTTACTTTTCCTATATGTAGGCTCCATCTTTTGTGTGTTCAGATCACTTTGACTATGTCTTCTAAATACTTAGGGGTTCATCTCTGAATTCGTAACACACTAATTAATTATTATAAACATGTATGCAACGGTAGAAAAGAATGATACATTGGCTTACTTATGTGAAGCATAGCTCTTTATACGTTGTACATGATAGTGGTAATAGTTTCACATACAGAACTGTGAAGAGGCTTGAGATTAGACCCTGAATGTTCAAGAAGCTAGAATTTTTCAGTGGACTACTATATTGTAATGCAGTTTGCATTTTCTTTGAGTGATTCAGTTTTTATATATATATCATACCCTTGAGAATGTCCACAGAATAGCTCAAAAATCTTGAGAAGAGAAACTAGTTGTTTAATCAAAAATGTGTCTATATTGTTATATTCTGATTAAATAGAGGGATTAATCAAGATTCCTTATATATTTCATCTAGTAAGTGGTCTTTAAGAAATACATGATAACCAGTTAAGTATATTTTGCAGCATTCTATTAAATGAAAATAACTTATCTTCCTGCTTTTATATCGAGTACTTGTGATAAATCCCATTGTACTGGTAACCATGTACAGTTTGTGTCTTCTGACAATAGCGGTAAATTTTTTTTTCCTGAATACCTAATGTTTTGACTACAACCATATATTGCATCTCTGAGAGAATCAAGGCAATATACTCTTTCAGTGAACACATCAACCAGATTATAAGGAGTTGCAACAATTCATGTTGTAAACCATATAGCTTGCTGATCTGGATATTTTTTCTAATCCAGACCCTGAACACTACGAAATCCACTCATCTCCATTCCAGAAATGAGAAGAACCTTGCTGAAATGGAGGGCAATTAGCCAGAAGCAGGTTTATTTTCTAAGCCCCATGTATATTATTAGAAATTAGACAAATTGGTGAAGCCCGGAAAGGTTGTAAGGATGCATTCCAGATGTGAGGGATTCCTGCCCTCCTTGATTGTTGAGCCTTGGTAAACAGGGGATCCTTTATGAGTGCTTAGATGATAAGCCTATTTTTCAGAGGAGGGATATTATCAAGCATTGTTGATACTGAAATAACCCAGTCAGTCTTAACATTGCTTATGGTGAACCCCTCCAACCTTAACTTACAACTTCATCAGTCACTGCCCAGCTTCAAACTCTATTTTTTGCCAGGTGTCATAATGAAAGCAATCAATCTAAATTCTAAGTACATGTGTCTTTTGTTGGTGTCCTTTGCCTTTCAGCCTGAGAACCAGTTCTGGCGGTTGGCACTGCTAGCCTATAGAGAACATTTCCCCGCAGTCATTAAAAACTCCATCAATTGTGCTATTTGTATAGACATTTCCATAGCACTGTGCTGGAAATAATTCAAGTAAGGAAATTTTGGATTTGTGAGGCCTCAGTCTATCATTTCGAAAAATCCCCCTAAGTTCTGTTCTATTCTGTTCTGCATGATGTAACAGAGATTGATTTTGAAGACTTGTCAGCTTTGGTCTCCCCCTCCACTGATGCAAATTTCAGGTTGCGTTTCAGCCTGAAAAAGATTGTCAACTCTATTAAGAGTTCAGCTAAAAGCTAGTTAAGGGAGAAAGGGAGAAAGTACTCCCTGTGATTATTGTCTGCCCAGATATTTCTTCCTTTTTCTTTCATGAAAGCATTAATGTATTTTTGTTTCATCTTGTCTTGTCTGGACCAGCCTGTGGCATTCTAACGAATCTCAAAGGCAAAGAAAACAAACTTGCAACAGTAGAGCTGGTACTGAATGCAGAAGTGTACTTTCAAATGTATATTTTACTTTAAAAATTATTCTAAGGTATATTTCAATAGTTCTGTGGGTTTTACTCTGTTAGTGACTTCTAGATAGCACAGGCTGAATCAGACTGTTGTTCACCAGTAGCTGACAACCTTTCAAATTCATTACGAATTCTAAAAATCAGGCTGTGTCTTTTTTCTCATATATGATCACAAGAGAGATTTGGTGATTTAGCCTGTGGAACTATCATTGTTGCTGATCACAAGAATGCTATTCACTTGTCAATAGCTAAGTTGCTCTACAACTCTAAGAGGAAGCAAGAAGCAGCACACTGTTAGTATCAGCTAGATCTGCAAGTGCAAGTCAGAAAGCAGGTAAGGAACAGTTCAGTTTCGAACTGGATTGAACTTAGCACAATATAGCCTACTGTATAAAGAGAGGGGGAGCCATTCTTTGGACATCCTTTTCCTTTCCCAAAATCCTACTCTTTAGATGGTAGACTGAGAAGGAAGGATGGATAGCAGCATGGGATTCCTGCTAGTCCTACTGCTGGGTTTACTCCTCAAACTCTTCTCACCTGACTCCAAAAATGATTTTGACTTCCAATGGATTTATAAGCTGTAGATCAGAAGTAGCCAACTCAATGATGTTTTTCTTCTCATAGGATATATTGACTCAAGGAATGGTTTCCCTCAAAAATCATGGCAGATCTTTAGCACTTGGAAACCATTCTTAGGGCACGGTGGAGGTATAAGCCATCTGTGGGAGATGTCAGTCTGTTTTAAATCCATAAGTGTTTTACAGAGAGCCACAAAAATAAGACATCACACAAAAGATGTATTAATTTTCTCTAGATCATGCCTCTTCCCTGGCACCTCTACTCCTTTTATTTAATTACTGGAAGGGAACCCACAAGGAAAGATGCCTCTCTGTTAACCTTTCAGTTCAAAGCAACAGCGTGCTTTTTGGGTGTCCCTCCTCATCATCCCCACTTACTGCACTTTCATTTGTATCACACAGCAGTCCTGGAGTGCATGAAATGCATCTCTTTTGGGTGTAACTTAACTGAAGAATATTTTCCAGACGCTTGTCTAATGTTCTTCAACCATTAATGGATGTTTAAGTTCATGGGAGTGTAATAGAACTACTCATAAGCAGAGCATTCATGGATGCTCATACTGTGTGGATGCTGGGTCCTCATCACCAACTCTTTTGCTCTATGTGTCTACTCCTTTTGTGTCTCGCTACATGCTAATATAGATAGATCATAGCATCCAAATCTGTGTAACACTTCCTGTCCAAAAAGGCTGCGTTGCGTTTTTTCTAACAGAAGTTTGCATTTTGTGGGAACTGCATAATGTCAGTAGGCAAGTATAATATAATGTAGAGACTACATTATACTATTATTATTATTATGTATATTATACAATATATTGTACATTATGTAATATTATGAATATAATATAATGTAGAGAGCTTGTTACAAATACAACCAGTGTTAAAGTAGATCCAACTTAGAAATTAAATTATGTGCCAGGGTCTCCTTTACTGATTTTTTTTTTTTTTTAATTTAAAATAAAAAGCATACAGTTAAGAATATTTTGTAATTATGTAACTTGGCAGTTGAAGGCAGTGACACACTGTTTTCATAGCTGTGGTACATTATTTTTCATAAATCCTAAATTAAACTGTAATCTGAATATTGTTACACACGGCGGATACTTGGATCGTGCTCTCAGAACTGAGTAACCTGAAGTTATGAATCATGCCCTAAGACCAATTTTTAGAATATGCTTTCATAACAATTGGTAGCATAAAAAGTAACATTTTGTAAAAGAACCATGGCAACATGGTTTGTGGAAGAAAAAGAAATTTGGGAAGGTGATAATTATTAATCACTCTAACTAAAAACAGTTTGGCAAATAATTCAGACCAGAACATATTTGTATAGCCCATTAAAAAAAAATAAAATATGGAGCTATCAAAAGGAGGGTAAATTATTAGAAATATTAGAATATGAGTGAGTGAAAATTTTTGATAAATACACAGCGGTTGCTAACCCCCTCCTCTCTTCTTTACAGATGCACGAACCAGTTCTGTGATATAACAGCAGGGAGTTAATGTAGATCACAGACTGACAGCTGAGCTGTCACTTAACTGCCATAGAACAAAAATGTAATGTTAGATCTAAACCAAGTAATTAGATGGGTGTTTCGTCTATGCTAGATGAGTGGTCACATATATGAAAAATAACTGTCAAGTGAAGAAAGAGAGTAGCCTTGTATAATTAAACTACTATGTCACTTAGTCTATAACTGCTGTTGCTAGCCCTGTGGCTTATGAATCAAAACAAGAGGGTTTTTTGCTCAACCACTAGACATAGCAAGTCCACAGAAAAAGTTCTTTTTAAAAAATTTGCTCACTTATAGTATCTGGAGTACAGATTCTATAGTTTAGTGAACTTAGCATTAAAGTAACACCACTGAAAGGAAAACTTAATTTTTGAACTCTGTCCTCGGGATATACATCTGTAATGATTGCTTTTCTAATCAGTAGAATTTGTGCTAAATTTTTAGCTCGAGACAAAATATGGTTGTTGTTATGGTTTGAGAAACCCACAATGATTTATTGTAATTTAGACAGTTATTCTGTCACCCGATGACCCCTCCCCACCCGGGAAGAGGGAATCGGGAAGAAAACCAGGAAACCCAGGGTTTGAAATATAAACAGATTTAATAGAGTAAGACTAAATAATTAACAGTAATAACAGTAAAGAACAAATAGTGATCCTGATATCAATATAAAATATACAAGGATTATACTCAGCCAACTATATCAGTAGGAAGCTGTGCCTTGCCAGCAGTGGACAGTAAATGTCGGACACTGGGAGTGCTACGGCTTCGGGAGGAAGGGAGGGCCTCAGGGGTCCAGCACCGGGGCAAGAAGTTCTCTGGATCGCCGCCATCAAGTGAGGGTTCAAACTCCTCAGCAAACTTTCTAATTTATATTGAATGTGACATTCATGGTATGAAATAATCCTGTTGGCCAGCTTGGGTCAAGTGCCTGGGTCCCACTTCTCCTCATCCCTGCATCTGGCGAGCTCGAAAACACTGAGGCCTTGACACCCACACACCATAGCTGGCTATAAAGTAAATATTTTCACAAATTCAGACACTAGAGTCTTCCCCAAGCATTAGAAAAGAAATTTGTCCTGTGTCGCTCAAGCCAGGACAGTTGTATATACACTCTGTACAGTTGGTGGTTTTTGTGTGTGGTTGTTTTGTTTTGGGTTTTTTTTGAATAACAACAAGTGGAACCTGAAAGAGAAGAGTGAGAAATTCTCCAAAAAATGTAGTTATCTTAAGTACAAATTTTCAAACTATGTTTGGAGGCTCTTACAAATGATAATCTGTGAATTCTTCTGCAGCAGTATAACCTTTAAACCTGTCCTGCCATTTTTCTGAGCTGCCAAGAAAATTGGTGGTACTGCCACTGGTTTTCCCCTCAGCGATTAATGTGAATTAGTGAGTAGTGAGAACTCACTGCTTTCCTTGTGTAATATGAAGAAAAAGGAAGAAGGCATCTTCATTATTTATTCCATTCCTATGAAATTTGACCATCTATATAAGAAGAAGCTGTATCTTTTAATTAAGACTAATTTGGCAGGGGTACTTATGCTCTCGAAAAGTGTAGCAATATCCCTGCTTCTCAAACATAGTATTGCTGTGTTTCCCTGATCAGAATACTGTTTAAAAATGCTGTTCTTCTTTTCTGCTGGATTTCTATGGATAGTAAGCAAAGCTTCTGAAACAGCAATGATAATTAAATGGCATCATTACAATGAGCAACAAGTTTATCCACACATACAAATATTCTCAAACAACATCTGAATAAGGAACTTCAAGTAAGTATATAAAACTAGTTGATTATGGATTTGATTTGAAAACAGATGCTGTGCTGGAGTTTGTAAAATGCTGTTAACTCAGGAATTACTTGCTTTAAGTTATAAAATTTTAGTAGACATTTTTACTTCAGGCTAAAACCCTACCTATTTTAGATGGTTTGGCCTATTGAAAAAGGAATCCAGATCTTTCCTCTTCTATTTGAATCAGAGTAAGGAATGACTGTGTAATTGTGATAATGTGAACATATCTCTGGCACTTGCTTAATCATTGTCCTCCCGAGAAAGGAGGGACCAGTGTCTGTTACTGTCTGAAGACTGTTCTTCAGCCTTGCTGCTTGATTTCAATTCCTGGTATAAACGTATATGAAAATCATTACAGCTGAAATCTTAGAAGACTAAAGAGAAGGTAAAGTCTTGGTGCGCATAAAGACTACATTAGTTTAATCTCCAGAATTATGTGTATAAAAGTAACCTAAAGGTCAAACAATTGGTTCCCTGCAGCAGATATTTCTACTGAACAAATTCCACCTAAAGTTATTTGAGAGAAATGTGGAGTAAAAATTAGCGCTACTCATTTTACACGGAAAAAGATAGTGAACCTGTACTCAGTAATTATTCATTTATAGATTTCTCTGGGATTTAGAAAGGATATTTTACAAAGAATTTTAACAGTTTAAAGAAACCATCTGAGAAAGCAGGAAGCTTTCAAAAGCCAAATTATAATTTGTTTGTGAATATTCATTATTCATTAATTAAATAACACTTTTTAGTTTTAAATGCAGAGAAAACAACTATATTTTCAAATTTTACCAACTGATAGTTATTAAATATCTTCAGCCATTGACAACTTTGTTACAATTTGCAATTTAAAAAAACCTATTTTTTGGTTACTCTATTTTACTTTTGTGTTTACTGTGGATTTCCCAATTGGGAACAGTAGTACAGAAGCTGAATATAGGCTGATAAATTCAGGCTCATTATCTCAGATTGTTTAGAAAAATGGACTGTAACAGTTACTTTTCCTTGCAAATATTCTAATTCAGGTTGTATGTAGAGGTCAAGAAGTAAGACAATTCTTAAGTTTTTATGCAAAATGTCTAAAAGACTGGCAGTTACTGCTTCAAGCATGCTTATTCTTTAGCAGTTGTCTATTTCATGGAGAAATTTCTAAGTATATATTGCTGGTTCACTGAGTCAAGAGACTTTCTAATCCATCCATATATTTGAAAAATAGTATTGGTGTCTTGAGAGGAAGTATATAATATGTGAGCTCCAAGCAGGATCTGTACAGCAGGAGATAAGCCAGAGGGGAAGGTCTGTTTTGAACAGTGAATTATTAGTTTCTGCTTTAATAAAACCAAATGCCTGGAAGGGGTTGAGTTTGGTTTCCACATAAGTGCAGAGAAAATAGTTTTTGTCTATTCTCTGCCAAGTCTTTCTCTCTCTCTCTCTCTTTTTCTGTCAAGTCCCTGAGAGCCACATGAGTACTCAAAAGTTGGTAATGTAACTCTGAAACATATGCTGCCCACCCCCACTTCCACGGGAGTTGCACTTGCTGTGTTGAAACTTGTGCCACTGTTGCCATTTGTAATGGCTCCCAGATCTGTGCCACTAACGCACTGCTCCTGCAGTCTTCAGTGGTGATTTTAAAAGATCACTGTCACAGTCTTCACACTTAGCAAGATGTTTACATTCAGATTTAAGACTAGGCAGGGTGTTTTGGTTACTGGTTCCAGCTCTTTCCAACCTTCAAACCTCATCGGTTTTGGCAGTCTCTAGAAAAATGAATGCAACAGTCTGTTCTATGGGATCCATACACAGCAGATGGTGACTGGCAGATGGATATAACAATTGAGAAACTCTTCATTGACATTTACTCAAGTTTTAAAATTAAAATCTCAGGAGGATACCTCTTACTCTATAAAAGATACAGGATGAAATAATGGGTCATGTCTGGGTACATGGATATGCCCCAAAAAAGTATATTTCAGGTGATTATAATAGCAGTCCTTTCCCTCACGAGATGATCTACCAGGTACTAAAAACTGAGGCCACAGGAATATGGAGAGATCAGTATTTAAAGGGCTTTATATTCTTACTCAAAAATCTATGGTTCTCTAATAAACACTTTGTTCCACATCTTTCCCATACCACCACGTACAGAGGGAGAGGCTGCTTTCTGGGTGACAGGAGAACGAGTCAGACTGCATAGAGATATCCAGAGAAATGCAAGGCGGGCCTTGGCTCAGACTGCTCTAATTTTAGCTCTTTCAGAGGTTCTAGTAACAGATATCAGTCAATAATAATATATACATAGATGTTAATGTTATTAATAAACATTGCTTATGATAGAGTGTACTTGCATTACTTTTTTAGAGTAAATACTAAGGGAGTGTGTGGGACAGATTGCTAATACAGATACCTCTAGTATGTCACATAGGGAAGACAAAATTAACAATGCAGCATTTGTTGTTGTATGTGAGACAGTAATCTGTGAGCAAACTTCAAGGACTTCAAAGTCAACTTTGCTTGGACCAACAACCAACAATGAGGATGTTTTCTTTTTAAAGTTCATCTGATCTTTTAAGTCATAGAACTAGATAACTGTTACAGAGACTGTTCCTTCAGATTGATATATATTTCTGTTTTCATAAAATCTATCAACATTTAAGAAATTCTCTTTGCATTGTAATACTGATACTCTCTGGGTCCTGAGACTGCAGAGGTATGCCAAAGAAAAAAAAAAAAGTTGGATTTAACAAAACAAGTGTCTAGGATTTGGGAGAGGAAGGTTTTTATCTGAGGCATTTTATCTGTCAATATGAACTTATTTGTAATTTTCTACTCTTGGAAAATTCAGGAGAAAAAGTTATTCTCAGAACAAACCCTGACAATTTCAGTTTTGTTCTAGAATTATCTCTACCTCTATATGTTTTGTGCCAGTATCAGTCTTTTAAATTGCAAAGAAACATGCTTCCTTAAAAATCTCTTTTTAGACCTACAGAATGCGAGTTACAGTAGCTGCAAGATCTAAGACAGTCAAATTAATTAGCATTTTACCTCTTTGATTTAGTAACTTGATGGTAGCCGGTGTAGCTGAGATGTAAATTATCTCATTAATATGGTCATAAAAATTCAATAAAATGACATATTATCAGAGTTGGTCACTAGTTTTAAAAAGTAAAGAAGTACTTTTAGTTCGCTCATACCAGTGTGAGCTGGGAGTAGAGGCACATAGTAGAATATTTACTTCCACATGTGTAGCAGGGATCATTAAAGTTGATGGAAGTATTGTGGTAATTAGTCATTACTGCTATTCTACTGTAGTACCATTAGGTTCTGATAGGTGGTTGTAAGTTTATTTTTATCAAGTACTTCTGAAAGTCTTGGAAGCACAGGAATACGGGCAGTGCTGGTCACTGCCTTTTCCTGAACGAGCTGACACCTCAGCATTTCACTGAAGTAGTCTTTATCATGTTTGTAGTTTAATGCCAGGGGGAGCTTTCTAACCTCACCACGTCAAATTTTCAATCCAGGACAGTATGCCCATGGTGCAAATACCAGTTTCAGTGTCTAACAGGGTAAGTTAAACGCTATTAGAATAACGTCCTGGAAGTAATTCTGTTGCTTCGGTTGCTGACTTCATTATGACTATGGAGAAATCATCAGCACTCACCAAGTGAGTGCTGACTTCCAAAATCGGTTCTAATCTATTGGAATTATGAATTTACAGCACCATTGTAACTTCATATAGCAGTTGAAAACAAATCAGTGAGACCAGCAGAAAATAATTGGAGCTTATTTTTTGTTGTGCATTATATGGGCAGATACAATTAGCTCAGGAACTAAACTTTGTAGTTCTGTATACATTCAAAGTCCAGGGATAATAGTGCACTTTGGTAAAAAAAGAAAGTGACAAAGGTTTGCTTAAATACTTAACCTGACTGACATTCATGAAGATCTCTGTGGGTAAGATTTAGCCTAGATCTGAGAGAAATGATTGAAAAAGACAGGTTTTGCTAATTGTCTATCTGATGTATTAGAAGCTACTTGGAAACTGAAAGTATCCTAAATTTTACATCTCCTTGACTTCCCTGGAAGAAAGGACTGGCTACAAATGATGATTGTCACTACTCTGAGGCTGATTTTGGGCAAGTATCTCTGCGTCATGACATGCTTGAAGAAGAATTGCATATTACCTTTCCATGAGACATAACTGATTCTCTGAAAATGCAGTAGTAACTGAGAGCTCTCTTGACTTCATTATCTAAGAGCAGTACATTTCTGCCTTAGAAACGTTGCACTGCCTAGTGCTTTTATTGAGTGATACTGACCTTAAGTATTTCTTTCTGGTATTGTGGATATGACAGTCTGCAAAGGAGATGGGACATTCTGAAAAAAAGAGAAATGTCTCTTTTTGAGACATGCAACCTGGATTTACTGAAGTGTCAGTCATCCAAAATAGTCCTGTTGAACAGGAACTGTAAAAACACCTATTGATTTGATTCAAACTATGTTTTCCATCGATGGCACCTCATATAGTACATGTATCTTCACAGCAAAGTGACCTATAAGAATGATGAATAGGAGCTGTATCAAAATCTGTCAGTTGCTGAGTCATGCTTTCCAAAGATGTTTTTCACAAGGTAGATGTAAATGATTTTCCTGTAAAATCCTGTGAAGGTTAATTTGGTTACATTAATGCAGTGGGAGATACCTCCTTCCAGATCGACTGTGGTAATGGAAAAGATTAATCTACTGTTATATTTTTTCAGTAGTGCTCTCTAACCTGATTCAGTTTAGATAAACCAGGTTACTGTACATGGTGGTTTAGGAAACTAAGCTGATCACGGAAAGTGCCAATCTTCAGAGGTTGGTGAAAAGTAACTGTAATTGATAATTTCCTCATGTCACACTGCTGGATCTGATAAGGAAATCATAGAATCATAGAATGGTTAGAGTTGGAAGGGACCTTAAAGATCATCTACTTCCAATCCCCCTGCCATGGGCAAGGACACCTTACAGTAGACCAGGTTGCTCAAAGCCCCATCCAGCCTGGCCTTTAACACTTCCAGGGATGGGGCATCCACAACTTCCCTGGACAACCTGTTCCAGTGTCTCACCACTCTCACAGTAAAGAATGTCTTCCTAATATCTAGTCTAAATTTAGCCTCTTTCAGTTTAAAACTGTTACCCCTTGTCCTATCACTACACTCCCTGATAAAGAGTCCCTCCTCAGCTTTCCTGTAGACCCCCTCTAGGTACTGAAAGGCCGCTATAAGGTCTCCCCAAAGCCTTCTTTTCTCCAGGCTTAATAACCCCAACTCTTCATAGCCTGTCTTTGTAGGAGAGGTGCTCCAGTCCTCTGATCATCNACACTCAATCCCACTGTCCATGTACCGACAAAGATGTTAAACAGCACCTGTCCCAGTACCGACCCCTGAGGAACCCCACTCATCACTGGTCACTACTTGGTCATCGACCCGTTGTCCACAACGCTTTGAGTGTGGCCATCCAGCCAGTTCCTTATCTGACGAGCAGTCCATCTGTCAAATCCATGTCTCTCCAATTTAGAGACAAGGATGTCGTGCAGTACATCAAATCAAATGTCAAATCCTTTGCACAAGTCCAGGTAGATGATACCAGTTGTTCTTCCCTTATCCACCAATGCTGTAATATCGTAACCTGCTTCTGGTCTCAGGAGGATGGAAAGTTATTGAATTTCAGTCTACGTGGACTCAGAGGTGGCCTTGATTTCAAATGAAAAGGAATATTCATTAAGATGTAAGCATAGTTATTGCTTCCATAGTTATGGGAATTTGGGATATGAATTTGACTTTGAGTTAGTCTGTATCCCCTTGCCAGGTATGTTTTTTATAATTATCTTAATAGCATTTCTCTTGTAATTCAGCTCATCTTTGCTACAATTTCTTCTATCTATCTATACCAAACCAGAAACACTATACAGATGGACAAAACTGGGATGCATGGAAGTCCAAATATGTGCATATTATTTAGTTCATTAACTTTTCCTATATGAGTTACAAATTATTGTATTATCACTATGGTGTGGGTTTCTCAGTATGCATTATTTCTTTTGGTGGAGCTGAGGACATCATAGATAGCTTCAGTCACGGAATATAATGCTTTTGCAGTCCTGTCCTTTCCTTCAATTTCAGAAAGATGTTTTTAGGAATCATCTATTGCAAAACATTGTTTTCCCAGTTTGTTTGCTTGGTACAGTGTCTAGTCCCTATTATGAAGTTAACAGTGTAGTATTTTTTAGTTGGTGAGTTTAGAATTATTGTAATAACTTGTGAACTAATAATTTCTGTCTTCTGTTTTAGGGCATTATTCCTTAGGCACTAATGCACATTTCAGCTAAAAGAAATTAAATTCCGTATGATTTTTGTGTGTAAATTCATATGTAAATTTACACCTGAAATTCATTGCGCTATTAACCTCTGATATTAAATGTCCTGTGCACATTTTTTTCTTCTAGTTAGTTTCTTGTCCAGTAATAGTGGTAAGAATGGATTCCTTCATAAGCAAGTTTTACAAATATGTAATTTGCTTAAGGTGTTTAGTCCTAGATTTCTAGTAGTTCAGTTTGCTGTTCTGTTAAAGACAACTGTTGATGAACAGTTGCTACCTTTTTGCAAGGCAAAATATGCCAAGTAAAATGAGAAAATACAGTATCAAGATAATGCCAATGCTGTGCTTCTCTGTCGTTATAACGCTATGTAGAAAGGAGAGGGTTATCTTGGCAACTAGTTTGCATCACAAAGGGTGGGGGGAAAGGGCTTGTATGGTGAGGGAAGTGGTTCAGTTCAAAGATCTGCTCCATTAACTTATGATTGACTAGGGAGCTGGAAGGACTCACCCCCTCAAGACATAGGAGGTTAGGACTTCCATGTGTCTGAATGATCAACGCCGGAAAAGTCCAGCTGAGTGTGGACATGACATATAAGTCTGGATTAGAAGTGTGTGTGGAGAGAAGTGGTGAGATGAGGTGCATGTTGGAGGTACCTTGCATCAAGCAGTTCAAGAGCCAGCTCTGATTTCTAAAACTAATTTAAACAAACCGGGCTGAACTATGTTCAGCATGACCCTGAAACTCTGTCAACATCTCTGCAGATGAACTCACTTGAGCCTCTTTTGTTCCAAGAAATGGAAATGAATAATAATGAGGATACAACAGGAGACTATCTTAACTCCTGCTACTGTCATATAGACACACTAATGGTGTTATTGAAAGGTCTGATCATTTTGAGCCTACGGAAGATAGAAGGCCAAGATCTGTTTTTTCAAGAATATTGCCACCATTGCAGGTTCAATCTTTGAATAAGCAACGTTCCTGTTTGTCATCAGGTGTGGCACAGAGAAAGAAGGCACTTGTTACTTGTCAGTCTAGAAGAACAATGATTTGGACAAGGACCTACAAAGAGAAGAATTTCTGCTGCATTATCTCACCAGGCTGATCAAAATAACTTTCTCACCACTTACCTGACTCTGACTTGAAAATTTGCGTCTATAGCAACAGCGTGGCAAACTCAGGAGCAATTACAAATGGTTTCCTCAAGGTCCATGGACTGGAAAAGCTGCAGGCAAATGCAGACTGAATGTCACCTCCATAATGAAACTGGATTTTAATTGAAAACAATTGTTCTAAAGCATTAAGAAGTGTAGTTAGTCTCTCAGAAACTTTGGCCAGATAGTGCTTTTATCGACACCTGTTGATGGTTAGAATAGGATTATTACTGAACTTTGAATACAGAGAAGTATTATGCACAGTAATTTTAGAATGTGTCCATCTTCCTGTAAGTTACCTTGTCGAAGTTAGAGGAGGATTAGTTGATAGTTCAGTGCAGTGTGTACATTAATAAAACGTAAAATTACATGTTACAGACTTAAATCCTTTAGGTCCAGTTGCTAAAAGAAGGATGTAGAGAATGGGATGATAAGAAAATCATTGGTATAAAATATGTTGGGAAAATATTTCAGCAAACAGGTATAATATCTCAAAAGATCAACTGATGATGGTGAGCATCTTTTGAAGCGAAATCTTGATAACAGAGTATTACACCTATACATATGTTCAGGCTATTAATGTAGGATAAAATGTAAGCACTCAATTGTTTTTTCAAGTTCCACAGAGAATAAATTTTATCCCATATTTACATTTCATTTTATTTTACCGTATGTTAGATTATTTTAAATGACCTGTATTTGACAAGAAATGGATCACAGCAAGTTCTAAAGGAATAAAAACATGACCTATTCCACCAGAATCGCCTATCTTGGGCACTGGCAGTCTTGATACAAGAAACAATGTGAGGAATGAGATTAATTTTCTTCTTTTTCAATTACATTTTTCCTCTGTCAAAATGTTTATAAAATCCACAACACTGAAATGTGGATCTAAATTAATAACTATGAATGTGTTTGGAACTTGCCTATGATGTTACTCTCTTGCATTCTTTCTGATAAAATGGTACTTTCAGGAAAAATAATACTTTTTTCAATCGCATGAGTGTTTTGTTATTTATCCTAGTATCATGCCTCCATAACAATCCATTAAGGCCTAGAAATGTACTATATGTATACATTCTATTGATAAATATACATCTACTTTTATTGCCATCCATGAAGTAGCAGATCTTTGAAATATTTATAGCAATTCCAGGGAAATTTCCTGGGAAATTCCAGGGAAATACATAATCCTAGGCATTCATTTTATACTGGCAAGAGAACACTCTTTTACATTAAGCTAATATTGGCAATATAAAATCTCCTTTGTGTACAAGATTACAAAGGTTTCTTTGATAGTTGCTACTTTTTTCCTAAATAAACAGTCCAATATTTCCTTTTTACTGTAGAAGTATTTATTCAACACAGCATGTAGATGTTTGACTATAAAATTCTTATGAAGCCTTTAGCAATATAATGGTAGATAGATTTAGAAATTTGTTTACACCAGTAAAAACTATTAATCTGAGCTTTAAAATATTTTATGGCAAATTTAAATCCCATCTTACTGATGCAAGGCACTTGAATGATTTAAATTGTTGGTGTAATCTTGCCATCTGTAGAACATTAAATGCATTTTATGTGTGTTCCAGTAGTCATTTTCTATAAATGTAAATATATAGAAATTTACCAAATCATAGGCAGGCTCAAAGCAGAGTGAGGCAGCTGTGTGTGGGGTTGTGAAGTGTTTCATGTTCAGTTTTTAGTGTATTATTAATTTTAATATATATTTTATCTTCTTCTTTCTTATTGCAATTTACATTATTTACTTTTTACAAAAAAATATATGGCAAAATTTTGCTGTGAGAACCAAATCACCATATGTTAAAAAAACAACCCTACATTTTGAAATAAACTGCTTGGTTAGAGCAAAGGAAAGAGACCAAAATAGGGATAGAGATAAATATAGATACAGAAAAATAAATACCTGGGGCTTCTTTTGGATTTTGCGTATTTTATATAGATGAAATATGTATTTTAAACTGCAGGTATGCATCCTGAATTGTGACAGTGGACTTCCCTCATTAATATATTCCTTCCTGTCTGTTTAAAGTGTTTCATTTCATAAAGTATATTGATATTTACACACAGAGGGTACATGGGACAGATTTACACTGTTTTTAACCTTAGAGCGAAGAAAGGGGTCACTGGAACACTGCTGAAATATAGCAGTGTTTCAAGGGCTGCTTAAGAATGCAATGTAGGACCTGTGCGGAGTGAGCCACCTCTGCCCAATTCCTGCTCATCTTAAAGGTGTTCAGTGTGTAAAGTATGCATATTTATCTAATCAGGCCATGGGTTTGGCTCCCTTTTATTATAGTAACTGGAATTTAATATACATCTTTAATAGTAGCCATGTTTTCCAGATGGTGAAGAAAAGATGGTTGTTGCCTGAAGTGTTCATAGACTTTAAACAGAAAGATATGGAGGCTACTAGTAAGAGAAATGGCAAAAAGGAATGAGAGAATGTTTATTGTGGGGTTGTTGTTTTAATGCCAAATGTTATGAGGTAACTTAAAAATTAAGAGGAACAGATCCTGCAGAACTCAGCCTGAATCATTTGCCAGTTTGTAAAGTGGACATTTTCAACTCTCTGTGCTGGCTGTTGGGAGATGGCTTGGAGGGTTTACCTGGTTGGGACTACAGCACATCTGCCTGTAAGGTGTATTTTGGCAAGCCTCAGCCATATCTTGGAAGGTGAAGTAGCTTGTTAGAATGCAGATTGGCCAGGAAAACTTGAACTTTTCCGTATTTATGAAATTAAAGAGTTTACAATTTGAAGATTGGCTGAAATGTCTGTTCCTATAACTTCTCTTTTTTGCATTAGTTCACACATCAATCACAGGTGTAGCCTGTGTTCGCAGAAGTGTAAATCATGAGCAAGCATCTCACACTTGTTTGAGAAAGATCTTTTATGTATAATCGCTTGGGATTCATTTTGTGGTTTGTTGTCTCTCTTTCCCCCCCCCCCCCCCCCCCTAGGATACTATTGAAATTCCTATTCCCATCACTAATCCTGCAGATAAAATTCTCCACCTGAGTGTGGTGCTGGAGAATCAGTCACTTTGTGGACAAAAGGCTTTCAGTCTTGGGCCCAAACAAACGTTTTGGTATCAACTAAAGTTTTGCCCAGCTGTGGTTGGCACTTCAGATGGAAGGTAAGTTGCAGAGTTTTGGTACTTGTGGTTGTGTCTCTTGTACTAATGTGACCTACTTTCATTGAAACCTTGGTCACTTGATGTAGATATTGCACTAAAAAAACCCACAGAAGGTAATAATCAAAGAAATGTCCAACTTTAAATATACTGTATCCCAAACAGCAGCTTTCCTCTGAGGGGGAAAATCTGATTGACAGGCAGTATAGTAACCCCTAGTTATTCTAGGTCACTGGAATTCAGTGAACAATGTTTTATAAATTTACTTAATATTAGAAATCTGCTCTGAAAACTTCAGATGAATTTTTAGTTTTGTAAATTTGTAAGTTCTGTAAAGGGAATAACATGATTTAATTTTTCTTCTGAGAAGGAACGAAACTATAACAGCATAACTAAAACCAGGTGAAAGACCCTTTAACATTCTTCACGTAAATCCATTTAGGTTCAGAATCTTCCATTAATTAACAATGATCTACTAAATGAATATGGAGAGATTTTAATTTACAAATTTTTCATTACATTGGAAATCCCAAAGAAACCATACAGGTATGATAATTAGCAATACAAAGACAGATGACATCTTCGTCTTAGTTTCAGCTAAACCAGTTCAGCAAGTAACTGAAGAGTATAGAATCGCAAAGCTTGTTTTCCTGGAATTTGGTTAGCAAAGCATTTTTTAGTTGAAGGGCTTATTGAAAAAGGCTGTTTTTCAATTATGTCGATTGACTGGCTAAAACATGGAGATGGGGAGGAGGGTGGGGTGGTAGTTTATGAGGAGGGCAGAGACAGATGACCTGTGTTCAAAGACCCAATATTTACAAAGCCAAAATCCATGCATTTCAAAGTTTTGTTCAATTTACTTTTACTGATTTTTCCAAAGACCAGAATAATGGCAGGTATCGTTGTACAATACAGCTTTCAAGCAATACTGTTTTATAAAAATAAGTACTGTTATCACACTAGTAAATATTTTTTCTGTGGGAATTTGTGGAAATTATGTATTCTGAAGCTGTGAATGAGAATAGACCTCCTTTTTTCATACCAGATAATATTTCTGGTATTTTTCAGGTGCAGAATTTCCAAATAATAAAGTAAATGTTTATTTTAACTGGCAAAACTTTGGTCTTAGCCAATTGGTAGGCTGGGATTTAGGGGAATATATGCAAAGATGACATAAAGCGCACCTGTACATGTTCAATACAATTATGCAGTACTGTACTAGAAAGCTGTCTAAGAGCAGCTTTAAATTGCAATAGCTCCCAAGGACAACAATTACGGCTGGACAGAGGTACTTCCGCATTACGTCCACACTATTATCTTTTTTTCTGAAGCCATGCTCTGTTTCCTTTGCTATGGTAGCAGCTGGGAAGAAGTGTTATAAAAGTGGTTGTGGCAAGTGTACCTTTTCAAATGGACGGTTCTTTCCTAAGCTATTTTATGCTCATTTTAAAGGCTCTGTTGGCACAGAGGATGGTCTGGAATCATAAAGTCATGGAACAGACATAGTTACCTATCATTTAGAACAAGAACTGGTCCTTAGTGGGTCATGGGTTTGCACAGTGCATTTCATTTAAGTTTTTATATGCTTACGGTGCTTTGGTTTAATGTTATTATGACTCTGCTACTCAAAAAAACAAGAAATAGAAAAAGAAATCTGCAATAGGAAAGGAATGTGTTAGAATGTCTGTCACAGAAATATACTGCTGTACATATCTCACCTAACAGCAAGCAATTTTTAGTCATAACAACATTTGATTGTATACCAAAACAGTACATTGAATATTCCTTTGAAACATATCTGTTTGTCATGCTCATATAAATGTGTCTATATCTATTCCTCAGTTTTCATCACTAGATTTGAGAAGATTTTCCTTTTTAAAATCAGTGAATACTATTTCTGTTTCTTTGTCCTTTGAGATCAAAATGGCTAGAAAGAAAATACTGTGACATTGAAAGGAAATTAAAGCTTAGTCTTGTAAGTTAGCAGTTGAAATGCTTTTGATTTGTATTTTTGAAAAAAACCCCAACCAAACAAGAAAACCCCCAACAAATGACTTTTTATGCTAAAAAATTACGAAAGATAAAGGAGATTTTTTTGCATCAGTAATTGTAAATATTATTCATTTTGGTAGCTGAATTGAGATACCAGCAAGAAGTGTTATGGGAAAACTGGGAGCTAATTAAAGACCTCACTGTGTTGAATTAATTAGGTTTTTCCTGAATTTTAATCTGTACATTTTTAATTGTCTGCACAAAAGCTGTGTCATATTAAGCTTATATATCTGTTTTTAGTGTCATATTCCTGTCAGATATTGTTGGAGAGTTTTGGTATGCACTGAAGTTGATCGTAGAGAAACCATTGCCAACTAGTCTACCTGAAATAGAATGTGAGCTTGGAAAGTAAGTATGTAGTTCACAGTGCTGAGCTTGGTCACTGGTTTGAAGTATCATGAAAAACATATGAAGATTTTATATCAAAAAGCCAAAATAGTACTGCATATGTACTATAGTAGTTTGCAGGTAATTTTCATAGATATATGTGTAGATAGGTGAAATTCTTCTTGCAGAAAAGCAATTGAAATGGAATTGTAGCCTATATGTAGAATTCCTCTGAAATCTTTATATAGAAATCACTCTGAAAACACTGCAGAATGTAATCGTAAAGTTCCATAATACAGAGTTCTGTAGGTTTGCTTTATTTTCTGTTTCTTTTCTGAACTAGGAATATATCTCACAATCCTGCTTTACAAATGCTTGCGTACCAGTTATCAATTTCTTTTAACCTCTCAAGAAATGACAAAGTAGTATTACTTCTGTCCTGCAGATCCTGGGGGTAGACATGGTTGGAACGCTGCAAGCATTAAGAAAATGAGCTCCTTAGAGCAGACAGAGAAATTAACCCAATTCTTGTCTTCCTTCAACAAAATTTCATCTTGCATTTCAATAGCATGATTTTCAGTTCTGACTTTCAAGACATAAATCAAAATTTTTAGGATAAGACTTTCAAGAATGCCAGAATTTCAGTAGTGCTCTTCCACCTATTACCTCTGCCTACTAGTAGCTTCTGTGGACACACTGCTCTTCTGAATGCTAAATTCTGCTTATATCTTATCTTTGACTGAATCTATAATTAATATACGTTACAGACTGAGAAAAAAATGTTGTTAGAGAGTACAAAATGAAATTTTACGTGATTAAATTTTTGTGAGTGAGTGCTGTTCATATATGATGCACAGACCAGAGTTAACTGGCAATGCCTTTGTTACTGTTTTTCTACGAAAATCAGTAGGGCTGTCAATTTCCTGGTTTTTACTTTAAAAGTCTGGACTGACTGGAGTAAAAACACAATTTTTCTCTACTATGTAAGTTGACACTGTTAGGAGTTAGAAATAACTTAAAACCTTTTCATTCAGACTGACATTCATAATGTTCCCTAGCATTCACTACCTGTGAACTACATGCACAAGTGGTCTGGCTGCAAATAAAATGTATGTTGGAAAGGATTAGATCCATTAACTACAACACTCACCAGTCAAAACTATCATCTCAAATTAATTTAATTCCATGTTTTATTTTTTCAAATGAGATTTCTTTTCACTTTATAAGTAGGTGCATGTTGTAATTCCTATGCGTATGTAAATGAACTAATTTACATCTGCCCTGGGCAGATAGTGGTGGAAGAACAAAGAAGTACCATTTAATTATTAGCAACAGCAGCAACAACAATAATGCGTAACAAGAAATTAACAGTATTCTTTTTCATATATCTTTTTATATATATAAAACAGTATAACAAAACTGACAAACTTCTTCCTTTTCTGTTTACATTATCTGCCATTTTCTTGGTTACATAAAGTCTCCTGCTTTTTGTTCAGTTATTGCCTTCAACACTCTCCTTTTTGCAGAACATTATTTCTATTGTGTCATCAGCATAATGTCCTCTTCTCAAAGTGCAAAATTTTGGACAGTAGCAATCGATGACGGCATTGAGGTTACAGTTAAATTACTGAGAATTGCTCTACCTACTGAAAAGATGAGACAGTCCAACTAAATTGGCTGCATTAATGTATGCTGAATATGTAAAGGTGATGCAGGTAGACATTTATGTGTTATCTGTTTAAGAAAGGTATCAATTTATTTTGTTTTGAAAGGGTGTACTTCCTTGCTATGTTCCCAGAGACATGGATTGTAAATGTCATAAAATGTTTGAAGCATTTCTAGTTGGTGAAGCCTTATAGTTCTTTAAGAGACTAGCATCCGTGCTACCACATTTTCCTCGAATGCGGAAGAAGCATTATTGTATGTGATATCCTTCTAAGAATAATCTTTTTCACTATGTGCTTACCACATCGTTATCAATCTGAATAATTTAAGAATTTGTGTCCTTGAAACATCATTTGGAACAGGATTAGGAGCCAAGAACCCATTGATATGCTTAGAATCAATTTCTTGAAAGAGAAAGGAAAAAATTCTAGCATTTTATCTTTTAATTCTTCTTCAGATACCCTAACATTCTGGGTTTATCACATTCAGATCTGCTTTTTGTTTCTGTTAAGGTAGACTTAACATATCCTTTAGCATATGCCTCTAAGCAAGGAAACCTTCTTCGTGATATTCTCCGCCTTCATTTATCCATCCTGCTATGAGCTCCACAGTGGAGTCATTGAAGATGAGTCAGTCGAGTGATGTTCACAGTGGTCTTGAATTTACTGTCATATGCAGCAACTTTTTCTAGTGTAACCACAGTAGTCAGTCTGTGTGGGGTGGCTGAGGTTCTTAATGGATTTTGATCACTTGAAGAACCTCTACAGGCAAATGGTTGCTTACTGAATTTTCAGATATTCCAACATAGTTTCCCCTTTGAAAAAGTATTATATATGAAAGAGATCAGACCAAAAAATAAAGGTTAGAGATATTAAATATGAAAAATGGGAATTATCAAGTGAACCTGAAGTTCTTGTGTGAAAGTTTCCTGGTATTTCTCTACTCTCTGCTGTTGACACCTCAGTGATAAACTATTTTGACAGTGTTAGTCAAAAACAAGTCTGCCACTCAGCTGCTGGGGATTTACATCACTGCATATGTTGGAAGGAGCTCACCTGCACACAAGTTTTAGGGCCTGCAGTTACAGTCGTAAAGCTTGACTGAAATACCTTCTCTTCTGAATGTTACTTTTTATATTTTCTTTTCCTTGCTGATTTAGCTAAGATTAACTGACTAATTTTTTACCAGGGCATAAATATATGGAGCAATCTGGCAGTTGACCTGCCACAGCTTTGACTAGAGGGAATATCCATTAGGTAGATAAATTATGGGAAAACCAATATATGTATCTAATTTTTCAAACTTTTCTTATTTACAGTTTTCACTGGTTCATCTTGAATCTCTTTTCTGTGTCCCTTGCTGTTATAACAAGAATGTGATTTATGGTCATATATCATTGTTAAAGGCAAATAATTTGTTAATTTGAGCAGAATAGAGGAATTTTTGCGAGTCATGAATTCTTTTGAAAATTGTGCTCCCTGTTGAAGGTATCTTGTGTTTGTTTGCTCTTTGATTAAAAAATAAAGAAGGATAGTCTTTAAAATAGAATGCCAGCTGATTTAAAGCATAACATTTAGGCAATCAGGATACTCCAGGCTTTGTTCTGGGACAACTGCAACACATTAAAATACATAATCTACATGTGCAACATAATGACTTACCATTATGCTATAATGAGCAATGCAACAATTGTACAAAATGAAACAGATTTTGAGTCTATGCAGAGGAAGAAAGAGGAGGGGAAGCAGGCAGAACCTCCATTGAAATGTTTGGTCTGGAACACTAAGTTTGTTTTGAGATCTCAAGGTTACAGGACGATCAAGAAGAATGGTTGCCTAGTGGCACTAAATCAAAAGCCATTGGCAGTACCACTTCATTACAAGCTTTTCCTGTAAACCACTGCTTAGACAAAAAGGAGTTACAGATACCATTTATATGATTACCTTCAATTTCTGTCCAGTGCTTTTCCTGAGGCAGACTATGAGTCCATGGATAGACTACAGAATAATAAGACATACTTAAAATTATTTTACTTTTTGGAACCAAATTTTTTGTTGGCCTTGGCACTTTGAATTGCTATTTGACTAAAATATTTTATTCCAAAGTTAAATCTACAGAAAGTAAGGCAAGATAGGTGAGACATAATTCTGCATATTGGAGCCTAGTAATAAATGTGAAGCTGTGGTATTGGAGAGACTAGGATTCATTTCCACATCCTCCTATCTAAAAGTTAGGCATCAAGTTTAAGGCATTAAGTCTAAGCTCTTCCTGCAGACAACGAAAAGTGATTCCCCATCTTAGTGATCTACATTAGGACCAATTCTCCCTGAAAATATTTTTCTCCTTGTTGCGTACTGAGGGAGCTAGACAATCCTTTTAACCAATGAAGTTAAACTAACTTCTCGGTGACTGAAGTACAGCAAGACAAATTCTGCCCTTACGAATGACCCAAGTGTTGGAATGGTTATTGCTACCAGGTTTTATTGTTATTAATAATTATTAATTGATGCTATTAAATATGTGTCCATACTAGTGGAAAAATACTAATGCAATAAAATGTAATTCTTATTTTAAAAAGCACTCATTTTTCGAGAAAGAAAATAAGTAATGAATAATAAAATGCAATGGAAGAAGCTTTGTAATTAATAGTCATTGCATGTATGTATTTTTTCCAGATGGATTCGTGTGTACATACCTCTCTTTAATCCTACACGTGAAACTCTGGAGCTAGAAATTATTAACAGCAATCCTAGAAATTTTGCAACTGAGACTGATCCAAAACACTCTGTAAGTAAGATTTCTGTGCTTTCACAAAAGTGATAGAAGAGAGCCTTCTTTTCAAAACATATTGAATTGTGTATTGTGCTGTGGGTTCAGAATACACAACATTATCTCAAGGCTTAGAAGCGTTATAAGTATGTATTCTAGAGATTTTATAGCTAAAGGGGAAAAACAATTTGAAAACTTGAAAAAAAAAAAACCAACTTGAAAAGCAACGCAAGCGGAAGTATAGATGGTTTTTCCATGGAATGCTTTGTGAAATAGTTTTGAGAAGGACTGCAGTGTTGGTTGCAAATAATATTCAGGAGGTATTAGAAGGAGAAGTTGTAAACAAACCAGCTGTATTAGAAACTTCACAAGTTTCTAAGAATCAACAGGATACCTAGATAAATATTTAGGCAAGTAGATAAATATTTAGGCAAGTAGATAAATATTAATGTAAAAATATAAGAATATCACATAGTCATGGCAGACTTCCAGGGTCTATGAATAAAAATTTGATCAATGTAGCTGCAAAGAAACTTCAAGCAAGTACCTGGAATCATTTTATTCTCCAAACTCACCTTTACCCTGAGACTGATTTCTACTGAGCAAATCTTCATCTTGTTACTATTATGTACACTACTTTTTTCCTCCTCCATCACAGAAGGCCTTCCATCTTGCTGCCTAACATTTTTTTTCCTTTCAAGGACTGAGAGTTGTATAGATGGACTCAGCTTTCATATTTTCATTGAGATTGGCTAGAGTTCTAGATAGTCAGGATTCTGAAAAATATTTGTAATTGAGCATTGATTACTAATTAATAGTACAGGTGCTATAAAGAACTCTTTGGATGTTATTAACAATTAATGCTATTAAATATGTGTTCTTTTATGATGGAGAGATGAGAAAAGGGAGGACAGATGCGTGGAAACTCTGGTGCAAGGGGTTGGGGAGACCTCTTATTAAGATATGAATATAGAACCTTTAATGGGAAAAATAAAATGAAGAAACCTGTTGCAGACAGGAAAGAAATGGCAATTGCAGGGAAGGCACACACCAGAGCTAGTTTATTTTTGCAAACTGGTATAAGGGTCAGAGGGAAAGGAGTGGAATATTGTAATAAGATCCTAAAATAAAGCTGAGAAGGTAGAAAATTGATTGTATGGGGAAAATAGAGGAATGCTAAAAAGTCATAATATGTGCATTTTTGGCTTTCAGAAACTGAACAGCCTCAAATATAGCAGTTCAACAAGACCAAATGTTCTTAACAGGGGTTCTAAAGATAACAGCTAAAGGAAATCACACTTATTTACTTAACTGCCCTATGTTTCACATACATAGTATTACATTAGATTAAAAGTATAAAATGTGAAGTGTTTATTTTAATCTGTCTTTTCTGTCATGCATATTAACATATCTTCATACATTACGTTAAAACTTGACAAGTGCTATTACTAATCATTTAATTGATTGGTATTTGGATAGGAGCTAAGAAACATAATGGATGCAAACTGTATTAATCATCTGTAGTACACATGTTATGTTTAGGCCATTGCCACAGAAGGGGATTAGATTTAATTATAGTGACTTTAGGCTCCTGCAGATTGCATGTTACCTTGTCCAGGAAATTAAAAAAAAAAATTTTCTCCTTTCAGCTTTCCTAATTTATCACCAGAGATTCATTTATCTCCAATAACTACATTACATTGCTTAGGAAAAGACACATTCAACACTAACTGCAGTAATTTTCTTTCTTTTCTTTCTTACCTTCTTAATAGAATACTCAGTCCTATATATTGTTTATGCATTGAATTCTGAAATGTTCTTTGGGAATTACAGTAATTCTTCCAGTTAAAGGATAGCTTTGGTGAATTTGCTATAAACAACTACCTAATATTTGTTTCATGTATCTGTCCCTTTTTGAACTTGTTTCTTCCATTGCAGACCCATATTTGGAGAGGTAATGTGATTTCCTTTGCCGTTTTGATGACAAAGGCAGGGGGTGGTGTTTAAATACCTGCTTCTTCTGAATATGTTGCATGCTAGGTTTATTCCCTCCATACAGTGCTGCGTTCAACTTCCAGAAGACTACTGCTTGTTCTTATAAACTATAACCTGTGCTTCAGGTATTAGTTTATATTAATGCGTTTTTCAATGTCTTTGTGATGTGTGGAAGAAGTTTGCCATCTTAATTATTCAAGTTTCTGCTCACTTTAAGCAAATAATGCTTTCTTGTCAGCAGAAAAATTCTGATTTGAGCGATCCTCAAGTGAAATGCAACAATAAAGAGCAAATTATTAGAATAATAAATTGAAGATGGGATTTTCCAATTAACATAGGTAATGTTTGAAGAGAATTAGTAAAGTTATTTTAGAATTATACATATTCTTAATCAGTAATTTTAATATTTCATATAATTATCCATATTTATATTTATGTCATCTAAGATGTAGAACTATTGAAGACATTGGCCTGTCAGTCAGAAAATATCTCAAATGGATTTTGTCAGTCACTGATTTATGTTAGATAAACCAGGTCAGAGAAAATTTTTTCTTTCCTAGAGATTCCCTAAAATGTTAGCCAAAATTTTGACTAATATTTCAGAATTTAACCAAATTTGAATATCATGTTTATTGTACTTCCATATGTGTGGAAGTTTGTTCCAGTTTCAGTTTGCAACAGAAGGCATTGCTGAAATACCACAAGGGATTATTTTATATAGATCTGATTCAACTTCAAGTACTGACATCATTAATAATAGGCTTTCCTGAGGTTCAGTTGAATTATACTCAAGTATTCATGAACTTCTGGGTGCTTAATGAAGTCTAAATGAAATTTGAAAGCTTTAAATCCCTTGTAAGCTTCATGTAAATTAGAAGCAGATCCATTAATTTATTTGTAAACTGATGAAAATAAGAAAAGTATACATATCTTGTTAGCAGCTTTGCAACTGTAGCCTAAAACAGCTTTAAATGGAATATACCATCTTGGTTTTCTCTCAAGAATTTGGTAAGTTTTCAAGGATTTTCTTTAATGTGATTTGGATTTTCATATCATATAATATCATATCTTTTCTTTTTTTTTTTTTTTCATTTTAACAAGCTACATCTAATTTTTGTTTTCCTTATTGTCAACCTTACACTGTATGGGTTAACTTAACATCTTTATGTTGCCAAATTCTCTAGAAGTTGGAATCAAAGTGAACTCCCATAAATTTGCTGCAAAATTCCTAATTTTATTTTCATTAGCATATTGGGCATTATGAGTTTCTGGGAGAACAGTCATTGGGATGTTGAGTTTTGTGTTTCTTTCCTAACCACAGCTTTCTTTATCTGTAGTAGGAAAGGATTCATGTTCAGCCTTTAACAGCTGAAAATTTGGAATCATCAGTAATGCTGTGCTCCCCAACTTACTTCTTTCCCTCTATATAAATACATGGACAGGTTTCACATGTATGTGTACTATATTTATACACACATATATTTATGATGTAACTTAAATGTACAAAAACCTCTTTGAAATGGGATCACCTATATTGCCAAGAACAAACATGCTTTTGCTGTAAGTCTTCGGCTTGCTGTCCTCCTGGCTTATAACTAGCCTAAACCTTTTTCATGAAGCTGTCTTCCATCCTGATTGGCTATGAAACACAATTTTTATTGAGGAAAAATAACTTAGTAGAGAAGGGCTGACAGAGAGGAGTGCAGTCTCAAAGTCTCTGTGTGCAAGCTTTATTACTTGTTAATGACTGAGAGTACTGTTTTGTATGGAGTAGAGAATAAACTTCTAGATTTAATGAAAAATTTCCCTCCTTTGTTGGATTTATAACAGGAATAATGCATGTGTAGTTGCTCAGTCTTCTTCAGACTCAGTTTCTGTATTTGAACAGTTATAATCTGAGATCTTATGAGCAATGATACCAGTTCCCTTTCACATGGATGTCTTGGAAGACACTTATTTACGTAAACAAAATGAAAGGCAGGGGATGGGTTAACTTCAGCACACTTTATTGAATGATTGTGGTGAAGTATGCCCTTCTTTAAACAGGTTGTTAATGTTATTTCTCAATTCTAGTTTTTAAAGCAATTTATTCTTTGATTTTCAGGAGAAAGTAGGTTCTTTTTTTTATGCAGCTCTTTATTTCAAAACAAATTACTTTCTGCATACAGTAGAACATCATACTGTGTAATATAAAATTAATTTTTTGAAACAGATCTCTAATGTAAAAAATAAAAATATTTTCTGCTTCCAGAGCAGGCAGTCTGCTGGATTATCATAACTCCATGTTGATTATTTAGATTCATTGTGGCAGTGCATTTTCTGTGTAGTGATAATATGTCAAGTAATGCTTATTGAAAATGGAATTCCAGTCTGTTTTCATCTTTATGGGAGAGTTATTATTCCAAATAATGTAGATCCCTTAGTGAAATTAACAAAAAAATTTAAAATTGTAGTTTTATTTTAGTCGTGTATTCTTATGCTATGATAACCTATCTTTACCTTGCTTTTCCATTTTGTTCAAAACTATTTGGGAGGGGGTAGCCATTAAGGTTCTTTCTCCATTTGTAAGTCTTCATTTGATAAATAGGGCTGGCTGGTTTGGACAAAGTAGGTAGGAACTAGAATGCAAATGAAAGTTACCTGTCTTTTAAATACCTCCAGAGATGGCGATTCCACCTCTTCCCTGGGCAGCCTGTTCCAATGCTTGATAATCCTTTCAGTGAAGAAATTTTTCCTAATATCCAATCTGAACCTCCCCTGGCATAACTTGAGGCCGTTTTCTCTTGTCCTATCACTTGTAACTTGGGAGAAGAGATCGACCTCCACTTCTCTACAACCTCCTTTCAGGTAGTTCTAGAGAGCGATAAGATCCAGCTCTGTCCTCTCTTCTGCTCAATCTAGCTCCCACTGTCGTCAGTACAAATATCTGTCATTCAAGGCAGACCTGCATACCAGTCTGTAATTGTGCCAGTACCCCATAGACATACCCAGAAAACGACTGGCAGGACCAAGATACCTGGGGCCCCTGCTTGGGTCCAGCTCTGAGATGGCAGGGAAAGCCACAGAGCAATGAGGAAAAGCAATATAAGCCTCACAGGGGCCTCTGCCCTGGGCTGGGAGTGGATGCCTCTGTCCCTGCTTCACCCTCTGGGGCCTCCAGTTTGGCCTCAGCACTGTGTCCATGGCCAATGGTTCCAGTGCTGCAGCGGGCCCCCATTGCTGTCCCCATCATGGCTCTGCTCCCTGTCTCTGGGTGTGGTGGGACAGGACTCTGGTGGAGGTCCCTGCCTTGCTGTGCCATAAGCTCAAGCCTTCCTCAGCCCTCAGCCAAGCACGGTCTCAGAGCACAGGCAGTCAAACCCTTGGGGTGGGAAGAGGTTGCAGGGCTTGTTGGTGCTGTAAGGCATCTTGCAGCCATTAAATGTAGTAAACAAAAATGAATGTTTTAATAACTCCTGTTCGCTGTCTGTCAGGGCTGACATTTCCTTTATAAAAGGGCTTGTCAGTGCCAGCTGTTGTAGGGTGTTGTTTTGACCTTTATTAGTTGTAAATTATATTCATTTTATAAAATACAGCTTGAGTGTTCATAATTCCAATCAGTTATCTTTCTATATCTTCTTACATGCAAACATTATATAAATATGTATGATATTAAAAGCCTATTACTTTTTAAATTAAAAAATAGACACAGTAATTGTGTATGCAATGATTCTAGCTGATCATTCTCTCAATGCATTGGCATTTTTATTGTTCATAATTCTATTCTTTCATTGCTTATCTAGTTCTTAAAAACATTTATGACCCCATTGTAGTCAGCTACTTTGCTTTTCCCTGCGCCATTGAGACTCAAGTAGTATACTTCAGATGAAGAGAAAACTGGCATCATCATTTACAATGTTAGCTTAGATAAAGGTAAGCGGAAGAGAGACAAAGCATTAGTTTATTATACCCTGCCATGTATTTCCCTTATAAGCCAGTTCGTTTCTTTGGAGGTCAGTGTGATAACCTTTTAGTGTCATCAATACGATCAGACACCAAAGCTGTGTTTGAATGGTATTTGTGAGAGCCGCTGTCCATGTCCTTGGAGCAACCTGTAACACCAGCTCTGTAGTTTCTGGGGAATGAACGTGCAGTGACTGCCATTAGGGTTGTTAGTTGCAATACACTTGCTGCCTTAGCAGCCTGTGCTTGCTGAGAGGACAGAATGCATCTGGCGGAACACATTAATCACATGAACATCAACACCGTCGATACAAAGCACAAAACAGAAACAAACTCAGAAAAATTGATCCCCCCCGCGCTTTCCTTTGCTTCTTTCCTGTATTTGTACAGGTGATTGTCGCTCCTCATTCCACCACTGAAGTACCCGTGCAATTCTGTCCATCTGCCCTTGGAAGAGGCAATCACAAGGCATCAATAACCTTCAAATGTTCGCAGGTATGATACTATGTTTTCTGCCCACAACACTTGGAATTCAGATTAGGTAATATTTTTAACAGGCATGTAAGTAAGGGTTCCAGTCTGTAGGTCAAGTTGAAATTTAATGGCTGGATGTATAATGAAAGAGGAAATGCAAAGATATTCAAAAGTTATAATTTGTTTTCACCTTAGTTTTACACAGAAATTATTCTATTTACAGTATAAAATGTGGCATAATGGCCTAGGAGCTAGAATAAGTAATGAATAATTTTAGCTTTCTTGTAATCGGTTCTGCTGTTTAGCACCAGAAGACTGGCATTTCTTAGCATTGTCACCTCTGAAATTAAATTTCTTGATGTTTTTCCCCACCCCAAACAAAATGAAATTGTTTCATTTTTTATCTGATCTGAATTTTGGAAGGTCACACATTTGAAAAAGTGAGTTCTTCCTTTCAGTTTGTTTGAAAACATTTTTACTTTGAGCATCTTAGAATTGTTGACATTTTTTTCCCTTTGAATTTTCCTAATTTTAAATGAGAAACAAGTAAATAAAGAAACATGAGTCATCAACATGACCTACTAGCTGATTAAAATTTACAACTGGAAACAAAAAGCAAAACTGATAATATGGTGTAAGTGATAATATTTCATCATATGATCTCTAGTTGAATGAAGCATTTGCTTTCTGTGCAATTTCCTCTCTATATTCTTTTTGGATTTTCAGATATCCTAATAGACTGCTGGCCTATTTTTTTCCTGATAAAGTGTGTTGAACAGACACGTTATTTGTAGGTGGCGTTAGCACAGCATTTATTTTCAGGATCTCTCTTCTTAAATAAGGATAAAAACAAGGAAACAGCAATTCTCATATGAATGGTATGTATGCAAGGCCAGTTCAAGAGGACTGAATGTCCTTATCTTGTATGGATCCTAATGGTACACAGAAATCTTATCTATATTTTAAAAAAGGAATTCTTTACTGAGTACAGAAGCAATAAAACAGTACAACAATTCATTTAAACCTTTCAGGAACAAATTGAGCCCTGCCGCCTGAATCTTATCATCCAGTGCATCTCCTTTTAAGTAATGGCAAATCTCCAAGTTTTTATCTGCAGTGAACTTTAGTCAGTATCCCATCCTTCTAGCTGCCTTGTCCAGACCCCTTTAACCATTTTAATATATTGGTATAACCTTTGAATTTCTTAGTGCTCTTTTTATGCCTAAATCTCTTGAATTTCATAAACTTTCATTCATTTTCACTGCTACAGTCTTTACTAAATTAATCCCAGACTATTTTAGTTTGCTAATTGTTATACTGATAGCTGACAGTGAATATTTGCACAGATATAACTGCCCATTTTAATGAAGACTTGAAGGATGTTTCTCATCAGTGGTGGATGCTGCAAACAATTTTTAATGTAAATCCCCCCCGACATTGATTTCCCTCCCTTATTTCTGTGATTGAATATATCTGAATGGACACTTAAGCCATCTGATAACTGAATAACTGACTAATCTAAAATCAGTTAATGACAGTACTTACAGAATAAGCCTTAACTATTTCTGATTGTGCTTCTTTGCTGAGCTGAGAGAAGCTGCTCTGTGCTATTACCTGCTTCATTTGTTTCTGATTTGAAGCTGTATGGAGAGCTCTTCAGAAAGTGAATCTGAGTTTAGCTCTAATCATTGTGAAAATCTAAGATTAAGTTTGTTGAGACATCACAACTGAAAGGTCAGCCTGAACATAACCCACACCCAGAGTTCTAACATATCTGTGTTATCCTATTCTTTTACTACATTGCTAGCATCCAGGTGTAATGTAGAGCATTTAACAGTAGTAAGTAATATTAGAGTGAAACTGAGCCCAATATTAGACCTGATCTTGTATTATTTGCCTTAGGATTCTGGTTTTGTAATCTTTTCTCCTCTTGATTTCTTGCACTGAGCATACATGACCTTGGGCTCCATCACAAAGTGAGTCAGTGAGGAACAGTAACTGCAGGTCAGGCAAGGCAGGCCTGTCCTATAATCTAGATAATTTTTTGTTTGTCTTGTTTTGTTTTCCAAACTGATCACTAATTTTGTTTGGTTCCTTCTTTAGCGGCTCAGTTGGACAAAGTTCCAGTGTGTTGTTTTAAAGGTGCTCAGCACTTGAAGCAATGGGGTTCTAAAATGGCTCTGCTTGTTAACCACAAAAAAATCAATGGAAGCTACAGTCTTTAATGTTTGTAGAGCACGAGCCTGAGCCTTCAGCAATAAAGCTCAGACTTGATCTTTACAGCTCAACTGCACAAAATATGAACATGTGCACTCCTCCCACCCCTGCACTGTACCTCAATGTAAAATTACTTGCTATGAACAAGGTGGTCCACACAAATTTACAGTGGGCCTGGAAAGCATTGTTAGACTAATATTTACTCATAACTTACTTATGTATTAAGAGTTTTGAAAAAAAAAAAAATTGTTACTGTGTTTGTAAGCAAGCACAAAGTATAAATAACAAGCCAGTGTAGGCCGCTAATAGCTTGACACATCCAGCTTTCTGAAAACATGGTCTACTGGCACGCTCATGCCTGTGTTCCAGTCCTTCAAAGTAAGCCTGCAAAGTGTGCTCAGCCTTTTGTTTACATTTAACTTCTTGAGGCTGATGAGGTAAGGAAGAACATGAGTCAGGAACACAAATGCTATGGCATGCTGGCTTGGCAACTGTTGGGCAGTTTCTTGTTGACTATGACCAGCAAAGGGGTTTCACCAAAGAGTCAGTCTTGTGTTGCTTTGAAGTCTGCATAGCAGCAGTATTCGCCTTCCTGTCAGAATCTGAATAGTGAGCAGTGCTAGCTTCCTGCTCATGAATCTGTAACCATAAACAGGCTATATGTCATGTTTAAGTCAACAATGATGAAATAAAATGTAATTTTAAAGGGACATAGTTTTTAATTCTTATTAGTGCAAGTAATGCAGAAGTCCTCACAAACCAGGTGATACAAATCACTATCTAAATCCTAATCAAAACATAGACTCTGTTTTTATATTCTGACTTTTAGTATTGCGTAGTCTCTACATCAGTATATAAACAGTTCTTCCTCTTTTTTTTTTTAATTAAAATTCTGTAGCATTGGATGACTTTTACCAAAAAATTTCTTTCAGTAAGGTTGAAATGTCTTTCTTGTTGGATTGAAGGTTTCTCTATGAAATGATAATAAAGGCATGCAATTTTGCTGTCCAAAGCTATTTTCTGAAGCCGTTTTATTTATTCCTGTTTATGCTGAGAAGTCTCAATATATTAGTCACTTTTTACTGTAAGTATTTCCAGATCTGTTGTTAGATTTTTGAACTCTATTACAGATTTTCCGTAATTTTTTCAGACAAGCTATGCAGAAGTAAATGCAATATTTCAGATAACGAAAATAGTCTTTTGATTTTAGTTATTATTTTCTATTCTCTTTGTGATACATACCTTTTTGAGTCGTAATGAACAAAACAGCTCAAAGGATCTCTGAGCAGTTTGTAATAATCCTCAGATTTTAGTCTGTATTGTTATTACTTAAAGATAGCAACATGAATGTACAAATTAAACATTTTCCTTAAAATAATGGTAGTATCTTTATATTTACCATTCACCTTTGCTGCTCATTCACCTTTAAAAGTTCCATAATGAGTGGCATTATTAACATCACTCTTTATAACCTTAAAAGAGTAAATGTGGGGCAGGCAACTCTTTACTGACATGGTGAAAAAAAATTTATCAAAATTAACACATCAATTTAATTACATTTTCCTTTTTGTCTGCTCTGTGGTGGTAATCTGTATCTACTCATTCTTTCCGATATTCTTGATTCTTCTGTTTATAGTGGTTAATGTTCTTTATGGTCTTTGGAATAACAATTTTAGCTTTTTGTATGATTCTACTGCTGTCCCATCAAAGGATGATTTTCCTTCTTCCTTTGCCTTCTGAAGAGAACTTCTCACTTCATCTGCTTTCAGGTTCTAATATACGTACTTTCAATTGCCCTCTTGCAACCACCTACATCTTTCCATTCTCTAGACTGGAAGTTCTGAGTAGCTACATGAAAGTTAAATACTCTGTGCTTAGAGTAACACAGAAGTTCAATGCAAAGAGGAGATGTGAACATCTCCCACACTGGATCTGTTGATTTCCAGATAGCGATACTCAGAGTAACATAGCAGCTTGAGGGAAGAAGAAAGCAAGCAAGCAAGCAAGCAAATGTTAAACAGCAGTTCACTTACAGCAGAAAAGAGACATAGAACACTAGAAGAAAGAAGTAGGCAAAATGCCTTAAAATGTACAGATCTGACTCATCAAATAATAAATAATGACACATGTTTCATCTACAGCTTAAAGAGTGGATATTTTACCTTTCCGGTACTGGTCTTCCTCCTCAGCTGATGGAACCAACCTCCATAAGTGCATGCATTGGCCAGCGTTCTGCTGTCATCATATCCTTCAGAAATCCAACTCCTGAAAACGTGGTGGTAGATATTGTGCTGACAGGTACATGGGTTTGGGGTTTTTTGGGGTGGGAGGAGGAACTTAAGCTCCTTGGGTTGCATTAAAAGTGTGAGTCGATTGTGATTACCCTTGCCTCATTACATTTCCTGGCAACAGAGATACTGTGTATCATTCATGTCCACCCTGGAAAGCTCTGCAGACTGTGCTGTGGGAGCTAAGAAATAACACAAACTTTTAACAACTATTCACAGTAGACCTCTTGGGTCATACAGTCTCATGTATACATGCAACTGCTTGTTGGCTGTGGACTGCGCTGAAGCATGCAGGCAACAGGAGACTCCTGGGATGTGTTTTGGGAGCTGTATGTCTAAGCCAAGTAGCTCATGTTTTGTTTTGGTTTTGTTCCTCAGTTATTTTCCAAATTTTTTTTTTTTTTTTTTTTTTTTAAATTCTAGATAACTAAAGGAGTTAGTAAGGTCAAAGCATTTTTTTTCTGATTGACCTTCCAAACAACTATGTTTCAACAATATTTTCAAACATACTTTAAAACATAATATAAGATCCAGAATTATCAAAGATTGCCAAGTCACTGTCTATACTGAGACTTCACGAATGCTGTAGAACTCAAGTTTGAAGTCCTAGATTCCCCTTGATGACTGAAATTTACTCAGTGAAAGAATAAATCTCACTGTGGGTAAAGCAGAGAGCTTTAGAAGGTTCTCTGAATCTCCACCTAGTCCAACATAACATGTATCATCAGAAAACAGATGCCAAAGCATTTACTGGCATCTGCATATAACAAAAATTGAAGATAAAGCTTCCAGTGGCCCCTGACACAGACCCCATGGATGGGGAAACATAAAAGAATAACAAAATAAGACCTGTGCAAAGGTAAGTTTTAAGCCAGCTTTACACACTCACGCTATGGTTCGGAGTTTGTGGCACATAGAGTAAGTGAAGAAATGTGGCTTTTAAAAAATGTAGGTTCATGTTTATTTGTTCATAGAATCATAGAATGGTTTAGATTGGAAGGGACCTTAAAGATCATCTAGTTTCTTGTCCAGTCCATGGGCAAGGACGCCTCCTACTAGACCAGATTGCTTAAAGCCTCATCCAACCTTGGCCTTGAACACTTCCAGGGATGGGGCATCCACAACTTCCCTGGGCAACCTGTTCCAGAGCCTCACGACCATCATNCCAACAAACTTGCTGAGGGTGCCCTCAGTCCCAACATCCATGTCGCCAATAAAGATGCTAAATAGTACTGTCCCCTGAGGAACTCCACTCATCGCTGCTCACCACTTGGACATCGAGCCGTTGTCCGCAGCTCTTTGAGTATGAATGTCCAGCCAGTTCCTTATCCACTGAGTGGTCTGTTGGTCAAATCTATGTCTCTCCAATTTAGAGACCAGGATGTCATGCAGGACAATGTCAAATGCCTTGCACAAGTCCAGGTAGATGACATCTGTTGCTCTCCCCATATCCACCAATGCAGTAACCCCGTTGTGTTTCATTGAACTCATGCTTTTTAATTACACCTACTGAGATATGAATTAGAAATACAGAAATACATCTTTGGCTGCATATAGAAATAATATAGGGGGGATTCTGGAGATTTTTTTTTACCTAAATGGTGCCTGGTCAGGATCATTTTGGTCTCATGACTGAATGCTCTATGCTATTGCTGACCAAGTTTTTTTGGCAGACTTTAGTGCAGTTTCCCATGTTTAACTGCTAAAATATTTTCATTCCTGACCATCGCAAAATAGAGTTCCATTTGTAAATGATCAGACCACTTCTGAGTTTCTGTTGATGTTCTCTCCTGGACAACAGTGAAGGAAGCAGCAGCATGCAGCAGATCCACTGTTTACAGGCTAAGTAAATTATGGTCAGGATCTCAGGGACAGTGCCAGAGTTCATAGTAGAACCAGTGCTATTAAACAGGAAGCAATGAGTGCTGGTGGTTGAAGTTTTCTTCCTCCATGGGGACAAAGACTGCCGATTTCCATAACAATATATCATCCCAGAAAGTTTACTGTTTTCCTGGAACTTAAATCTGAGATGCTGCAAAAAAGGTTTCCAAGGCTTATCTGACCTTGCAGTTACTATACCTTGCTGTTCATTCATATAGAAAACACATGGATTTATACTCCCTATACAGCCAAGGAAACATTGAACAGATTAAAGAAGAGTTCTGTAGACATCCTTTCCTCAAATATTTGTGCATACATTTGCCCAGAGCTTGAGTAGTAAACAGGAAAAACAGGATGAACAGCAATTCCAGGCCAGTTGCAAAGCTACAATGTGATCACAGTGATGAGACAGTCAGTGACAGTGTGCACAATTGGAGCATGGTTGTGAATGGGTGCAGGCTGTTTAGAAAGGATAGAGAAGACAAATTTGGTCACTTGTATGGCTTAGGTTACCGTGACCATGAGATGATTCAGCTTATTCTGTACACTAAAGTACAGAAAGGTACTCAGAGCTGGATGAGTTTTGCAGAAAATTTGTTGACAGCTCAGGAATGAATCATCTGATTACTTAGGAAAACTGAGGATTTCGGCAGAAGGCTCACTTAGTGATGCAGGGACCTTCTCATACAAAAAGGAAGCATATGCTGCTGTGGATCCAGTGCAACATATGTAGAAACACATCTTATATGTGGCACTAAGAATTTGTTAATAAACTAATCAAAGTCTTATCAAAATACAAATGATGAGATATTATCAGTCCAACTACAATGATATTAGCTGTCAGGGAACAGCAACAACAGGCTGCTTCACAACACAAAGTGAGACAGAAGTCAAAGGACAGCAAGACTGGCAGACACCTTTCAAACAAGGGTTGCAATCCCATGGTATCCAAACAAGAAGAACATAGCAGGTCTGGTGGCAGTAACCAATTTCAGCCAATAGTCTAGTGATAGCCAAGTCCACAGTGAGAAAGCGAGTCCGCAATCAAGCCAGGAAATCAAGAAGGCTAAGCTTGGCAAAGTGTATAGCCAGAGACAGCATACCTAGGACATAGTTTGGGCAAGGACCAACAGCAGGAGCCTGAGTTTAAATACAACTCAAGCCAGTGCGTGGAGGCCCCAGATGCTGCTCACTCACAAGTTAGCTGTTTTCACAGAAGTCTGATACCAGATTATACAGCTGCACTGTATCAGAGCAGATGTTGAACATGGGCAGCTACAGCCTTGTGTTTGGAGAAGTGATTACAGAGAATTTCAGAGAAGGATGGTTATTAGCTGGACAGGTAAGTTAGCATGCAATGCTGAACTCAGGGCCCTGAGCACTAATACTTTTAGCCCAAATTATCCAATTAATACTATTTGCTGCTAACTGATATACACAAATCTCATATTTACCTTGTATTTCTTCGCAGTAAATTATCAGAGAGAGTCATCAACATCCTAGGTTCTTCACTGGGAAGGAAATGTTGATAAAATGCTAGTTTCTTCCTTCTCGGTCTTGGATCTGCTTGGTGTTATTTTTATATGTTTCCAGAAGGATCTGTTGCTACACTTGTTTTCTTAGTGGTCCCTAGGTTTAGTTCCACAAAGACCCCTTCGTTTTGTTAGGTCTTTGCCATATATTTTATGATTTCTTTAGGGTAATACCACAAAATTATACATCACTAAGCTGAAGCTGAAAAACAAATAAGGCAACAGTTGGCACTTGTGTCTGTTACAGCTAAAATCGCTCAAGTCCAGACAAGATGTGACAATTCCCTGATGCTTTGCACTGTTGACTTAATATAAAGCCCCATGGCCTGTTATTAGCAGTGGCAATAACATATTCCGTGCTCTACACCTAGATAAGGCAAAAGGAAGAAGAGGTAACAAAAGGCAAATATAAAAGTACCATGAGCATACTTAGCATAAAAATCAGGGAGGCCAAAGCCCATCAGGTGTGAAGACTAACAGGGGAAGTATAGGCTCACAAGAAGGGGTTCTAAAGGTATGCTAACTGCATAAGGAAACTTAGGGAAAACGCAGCTAGGTCCATTGATGGATGGGGGCAAATTAACTAGTTACAGACAGTGCAGAAAAGGCTGAAGTGCTCAATGTTTTTTTTTACCTTAGTCCTTACAAGCAAAACTTGCTCCCAAAGCAGTGTGTACTGACTTGGTTTGAAAGGGAGATAGGCAGCTCATAGGGGAGCAACAGGCTGTGGACTTCTTAGAGCAGCTGGTTGCATTCAGATCCACAAGTCCAGATGAAATTCACAGAGTGATGAAAGAGTTGGCCAATGCGTTTGTGAGGATGTGGTTCTCTATGAAAATTCGTGCTGGTCAGGAAATGTTTCTGTTGACTGGGAAAAGGCTATGTTATTTTCTTTTTAAAAATGATAGAAGGAAGACGGTGGGAGTGGTAGGTTGATCAGCCTCACCTCAGCCCCTGGTAAGATCATTGGACAATTCCTTTTGTAGTCTGTGTAGCCCATGAATTGCATATCCTCTTGTAGTCCATTTCCAAGCACATGAAGGTCAAGAACGTAATCAGGAGCAGTCAAATGGATTTGTTAAGTGCAAATCATGATTGACTAATGTGATTGCCTTCTATATGGAAATGAGTGGTTATGCAAATGTGAGAGGAGCAGTGGATGTAATATACCATGATTTAGTAAGACTTCTGTTACTGTTTCCTGTAGCATTCTTGTTTGGAAGCTAAGGAAGTCTAGGCTTGATGAACAGACTGCTGAGTGGGTTGAAAACTTGGCTGAACTATTGGTGTCAAATGATAATGATCAACATCTTGACAGTCAACTGCTGGCTGGTAATAATTGTAGTACCCCAGGGGTCAGCACTGGGGCCCATATTATTCAAGACCTTTATTAACGACATGGATGATGACAGAGAGTGCAATGTAAATTAGGGGAAGCAGCTAGACATGATGAATGGTAGGGCTTCAGTCCAGAGGTACCTTGATAAATTGTTAGTATACCTCTTTCTCAAATTGTTCCTGTTCACCAACTCATCATCCATGGAGTAGCTGAAGATACAGTAAACTTTTACATTGTTAGTAACGCAGTTTTTCTTCTAAAATGTTAAACTTTTGTATTTTCCCCTCTCATTCCATTTACCCTTTGTGTTTATCTTAGCTCAGACACTTACAGAAACACTGTGAGTTACTTCCTCTGCAACCTACTCTATTTGAGCAGGAAGTAACTGATTATATAGTCTCTTGAAGTGTGTGTATTACGTGTGTGGTATGAAGGTTCCCATTGCACCTCATGGAGTGCAGCATGCTTTATTCTAGTGTAAAGTGCAAGCTGGTATTCTGATTTGTACAACAAGAGCAATTACGAGAAGTAAACTGCTTGACTTGTTGAGCACAAATCTAGTGCTGGATAGCACAGTTTAGTACTCTAGTATTACTACGTATTATTTGTAAAAAAGCTGATCTAATGTGCTCTTTACAAAATAACGGAAAAGAACAGTCAAACTTATCCACAATGCAATTTCCTCAGAAATTATTTACAGAGCTTAAATATTGGTAGTAAAACCTAGTAATTGTGGTGTTCTGAGAAACATTAGCAGAACCTGCATTGTTTAAGTATTTTGGTGAAAACACAGTCATCTTTATAACTATAGAGCATTAACTTGTCCTGGGTAGATTTTCAGTAATAGTGACAGTGCAGAGGGAACTGGCTTAGACAGTGAAAGACTGATGTTGGTTTTTATGCATCAGAAGTTTTCAGTCTTCATTTTTCTTTACACATCAGCAGACATGACATGATGATGATCTAATGTTTCTGTTATCTGTGGAATTATTAAAAGTCTTCTTAGAAAAAAAAAAAAACTGTGCTGTGATCTTTATGGAAATAAAACTATACTTGTCCTTTAAAAGCTATCTTGAATTTCTTAATCAGCTTAATATCTAGTATTTTAATTTGGTTGCTGCTGGTGACCTGTAAATAATGTTTGCTTGTTTTTAATCACAAAAAGATAGTTGAGTTTTGCATTCAAGCTGTCTTTAGACATGGTTGTCCACACTATGATTTGCTCTCTTTAGGAATATTTACTGTAATTCCTATTTCTTTTCCAGAGGTAGAGAAATCTAGTCTTATAAGCAAAGTCGTGGATGCACAATTTCAGCTTAGTATTTCTGGCCCTTACATATTCTGGGAAATAATTTCCATAATGGCCTATATATGCGGTTGAACTTTCATGTTATCAAGACATAATTTACCTGGAAAGGAAACAAATAGTATTTTAATATACTAACTTTGAAAGTCTATATACCATAGCAATGCAGGTATGTTAGCTGAGTGTACAGTAAAAGCTAATTAGCTTCGTTTTTTTTCAACATTAAGAATGAATTTGCTGTCCCACAAGGTTAATGTCTGGTAAGAAAGTTATCCTCGTTTGCATATTTTACTTCTAGTATACTTCCTTTCCTACCAACAACTGAATTTTGGTAGTTCTGAACTGACTTTTCCACAAATTTCCTTTTTTTTTTTTTTTCTGTTTATTTTGCTTGTTTTGTTAATGAGATGTCCAAACCTGAACATTATTTCAAGCCATTTACAGTCCTAAGCTAGAAGACCGGATCTCTTACCCATATTGTGATGATCTACACTTTATTTTAATGTGTTTTGACATGAAGAGCCTATTTTTGTCCTAGGATCTCTAGTAGCAATGCAAGAACCCACTTGAGAAAGTACAAGCTAATTAGGAATGAAGTAATATTACTTCAGACATAACAATAGTAACCTTCCATCTAAATTAGTTAAACACAAACATTTTAGTCTGAAATAGAATGTAGTCTTAATTTATTTCTTAAAGAGTGACATCCTAGTCATTCTTAAAACCTGTTTTTTCCTGAAAAATGTTCATCCAAAGAGTAGAAATGGCCCTGTCAGCAGGTAACTCAAATTCACAGTTTTTGAATCCATCTCTGAGAACAGCACTTAAAACTGCAGTAATACAAAACCCAAGCTACTACCATTTTGAAACCTCTTAGCTGATGTTTTAGCATTAAAGCAAGTTACTGGAACACCTTCCTTTATTTAATCTTGCACTGGACTTGTCACACTCATTGTTGGTGTTATTGGAGGCCAGAGAGAGGGCAGAATGGGGAAATCGACAGAAAGTGGCAAGTCAGAAGACAGAAAGAAATGTTTGATGGATCTTGATCTTTCCAAATTGTGTTTCAGATCATGTGCCGTTTCTAAAGAGAATTAAAAATGGCAACAATGAAAATAGGGCATCTCAAAGTGCACAAGCAATAAACATCAACATTTATAGATTTACTTAATGCTTTAAAGATTACAGAAGTTATATGTATCTTGTTTTCAAGTAACTTTCCATAGGCAGTTTTTGCCCTAGATAGGTGTGAAATTATGTTTAGAACCGCATAGTTCAGGAATTAAAATAGAAATTAATTGGGAATTGTCATATCTGGACCATTTCTGAAGCTGTCATTTGCATTTCTGAAGCTTTGTGAAACCCAAGAGCATTATTCCTTAGAAATGTTCCTTTCTGTGAATTTTGATTGATATTGTAGCACAAACCATCCTTTATTTTTTTATAATCATAGAGCAAGTAAAACTACCCACCATCTGATAATTTGTGATGAAGGCATGAAATCTTGGACCTCCTAAAACTTGGTGTTCTCTTACTGAATTTAATAGCAATAAGTTTTCTTCCCAGGATTTAGATACG
This sequence comes from Burhinus bistriatus, assembly GCA_013397275.1. Classification (NCBI taxonomy): domain Eukaryota; kingdom Metazoa; phylum Chordata; class Aves; order Charadriiformes; family Burhinidae; genus Burhinus; species Burhinus bistriatus. The sequence goes on from VYXH01003316.1 coordinate 120,789, forward strand.
TATCTGTGGCTTTAATCTGTAGCTCTTATTCACATAAGCATTCATAGCTACATTAAGAATATTCATGGGAGTAAAGTTTATTTGACAGCGGGTAATTTTCCCCAATATGAGCCAATGACCACAGCTACAGAGTATGCAAACTCTTGTTACAGATGGTTTAGCAACCATTTGTGCCAGTTCAGCTGTTTCAAGTCGAATGTTACTGCTCTTCTGTAAATACTACTACATAATATTTCTACTAAGACTTTATGAAAGCAACTAAACTGGTATAAATAGTTGATACTACTGAAATCTCCAGCATAAACCAGCCCCCACAGAGTTCATCTGTATAAGAATTGTCCCTAAATATTAATGGTTCGTTAATACCTAGGATGCTTTATTTCAGTTGTCATGGATAATTTAATTTCATGTTTTCCATGGGCCAAATGTATTTTGAAGTTTTAGGAAAAAAGTGCAACTGTTTTTTACAGGATATTCCCTTCAAAGTTTGGAGAACCATGATCAAATAAAAGATTAAAGCCACAGTGGTAATTAGGAATCGGATAAGAGAGGTAAATTGGTTCCTCGCTGGAATCCAGTGTTATTTGTGTTATCAAAACTGATATCTGTGGCAGTGTATAAGATTGCTTTTGATAAGGGAGTGTGCACAGTCATATTGAAAAAGCTGTCTCATATTGTTGATTATTAAAACTTACTTTATTTCCACTATAATGTTGCATGCACAGTAGCTTGGCCGTGTCTTTTTCCATACAAAGATTTCCAAACTAGGATTGCCACTTTTTAAGTAAGGATTGCAAAATATTTTCAAACTGCTTTTTCTGACTTTATTATGTATCTGAACTAAATACTCAAAGGCAAGTTTGCTATTAACAGTTATTTTTCTTTCAGGCAAAATACATTGGACATAAGTACTACTGCATATATTTAAGTCAGTGTTAGAATAAAGCAATACAAATGTGAAGTAATCTGTTGTTTCCAAATCAGTTTTGAATGTGAATAATCAATTTAGAATAAAAGTGCTAACATCACTTTGTGCTGATTTTGGCATAATTCAAACCATGATGTTAGCTACCAATAAAAAAAATAATATGCAATATATAAATGCACTTCTAAAGTGATAAATGCATTTTTGGAATATCATGAAGCATAAGCTAGTGCTTTTGATTTTATACAGTGAAATTATTTTTCAGAGAAAAAAAATAATGATTTCCAGAGATTAGTTAGCTAGTTCTGTGAAAATTACTTTTTAGCTGAATATGTAGATGGATATAAGGAAAAAATAAATAACACATAATTTAAACTTTGGAAAACTCTTCTAGTAGAGGAAATTTACAGTATTCAGCTTGTGTGCATCACAGACAAAAAAAAAAAAAAAAAAAAAAATTCCTTCAGAATAATTAGCATTATAGGGAAATCTTTCACAATAGCATCATTTCTGCTATTCCAGTATCTCAGGTCAAGAAAGATGGCAATATAGTTGCTTTATTGATATATTAAAATGGGTGTGTAGGCTTTTCTTATGCACCCACTTTTTAACTATTGGAAAGGGACCTTCAGTTCTTTAAGTATTTCCCTATAGATTCTAAATTTCATTTTAACCCTCTAAGCTGGTTTCCAAAACCCGAAACTTTGTTCTTGAGGTGAAATAATTTTGAGGCTGTTCCTCTTCTCACAAGAAGCAATAAGTTTGATCTTTCCAGGAGAGCTTTACTTTGCCTTCCTGAACATCTTATTGTTCTGTTCCTTAAAGCTATTTTAACTTTGTATCGTAAGCCCAAATGACAGTCTTCCCCTGTCTGTTTGATGCATTCCTGTGTATCATCTCTTCCTGTCAGCAGGTCATCATTCAGTGCTACTACCCTTTAATATGACATATTATTCAGATATAGTCTATCTATTGGGCTCAGATTCTTGGAGTTAACTGCTAGATATATTTCCTACAAGGCATTTCCTGAAAGTGTCAGTTCTTTCAGCAAGATGCCTTTGGCTGCTTGAACAGCTCCAAAACCCGTTTATAAAATTGAACTACAAACCAGCTTTTTCCTATCTCATTTTTCATTTATCCATAATGTTGACAGTAATCACTGAAAACAATCAAAATAATGTCTAAATCCTCTGTCTCTATGAAGTAATCTGTTAGTTGATCTGGTTGTCACCAGAAAGCAATTCTTGTCTGCTACTGTTGCAGTACTGCTGGTCCTGAACTCATTTCTCTCAAGCTTTCTCTTACGTGTTTCACATCACCATGGGCTTTCTTGGCCATTTGCTTTTTTTTTTATCTAGGAAACAGTTTCTTTTGTAATCTCTATATATTATTTAAATGAAAATATTTTAAACTTTGTGTTTTCTTGATGGTGTGTTATTTTATTTTAATTCTCCATCTCCATTCTTTTCTCTATTCTCTGTTTTAGATCTCCATCCTATATCTATACTTTTCTTCATCACAATGAGGAAACTACTGAGAGAACCGTTAAGCAAAGCGGGGAAAAAAAGACCCATGCACTCTCATTTGAGAATGTATTTTTTAAAACCTCTGTCTATGAAGCTGTTTTATTAGGGCAATTGTTCAATCAATTGTGACTTCTAAATGAGTTTCCCTGAATGATTTTTTTTTTTTT
>VYXH01003316.1:123461-138178 GCA_013397275.1 Burhinus bistriatus
AGATCAGGAGCAGTCCAGTTGTCATCTCAGTGCATCTATCCTATCCAAGTCCACCAATAAGGAATCTGTTTTCCATCTTCTGCTTAAACAGCCACAAGGTATGTAATTTCTTGAGTTCTACTTTGAATTTTTTACAAAGTGTGATCTTTTATGGTCCCTGAAATCTAGAGTGTGTATAAAATTTGGTGTTTTGATGAGTGCAGCTCATCAGTTGATGTGTTGAATCTGGATCCTTGTGGAAACAAGAATAAGCCCTGTGTCAATGAAGTTTGTTTTACTTAAAATAAATAAGTAAGTAAGTAATAATCAGAGGTGCATCTAGTAAAGTTCTTCTGAAGTGTGTATTGTTCATTTTTTGGCAGTTTTTTTTTCTCATCTCTGCAATGATTTTCTTGGACTTTTGACATATGATTTCTTTTCTAAATAATGTCTTACCATCAAAGCACAAATGTCATGTGTGATGTCAAAGGGATGATTACATGTAAAAGAAACAAGAGAGATGCAACCAGACCTCATAAGAGGTGCTACAAATATGATATAAAGAGGGTGAATAAGCCCATATAGTAATGCAGCTTTGATGTATTCCTAGGAAAGGCTTTGAATTAAGAGATTAAATGCAAATAAATATAGTTGCATTTTGGGACTGTCAAGATGAGCAAAACCACTATAAAAATATTTATGAAATACTAGGTAGAAAAGCATCAAGTGTTAAGATTTTTAATTAAATTTAAAATGAAAGACTTCTTAAAAGTGTTTTTTTTTTAAATGAGAAATAGTATGTTTTTGTAACAAGTGCAAATGAATACACTTGAAAAGTAATATTTTAAATATATTTAAACTATTATCGATACTTATTTTATCAATTTATCCTGCAGCAAGTCACACTTGCCTAAAACCTGAAGTAACAGAAAGGAAAAACATGTAATTGCTAAGAAATTTCTTTTGAAAATAAAATTTTCCTAGTTTGAAGGATCAGATAAGGAGAAAAGGAAGGGATAAGACATTCCAAAAATAAATTAGTTAAGCATTTATAACTGCTTTTACTCTTTACTGAATGAACAGAAAACAAAATAGGAAATAGACTTCACAATTATTTGGTTCTAGATATGCTTATCTTTCTCTTCAGACTTGCCAGTCCTTTCAACTGTTGTTTTTTTTTTTTTTCCTAAGATAGTTTTTCTGTTGCAAATTACTATTTTGTCTATTTTCCTATGTTGTTCTTGATAATTTCAAATGTGACAATAAAATATAGAAACTATAAACCTGAACTATCTGGAAAGACTTAAACGATTTGGTTTTATTTTTTTAATTAAATTTTAGATGACATTGCTGGTCACATCTGATCCAAGGATAGGAAAGGAGTGAATTGCCCTTTAGTGTTGTAATTTTAACAAAATTTTTTTATGACTTGTATATGATAGCACTTGATTTATTCGATTTATCTAGTGCTATGGTAAAGCTTGGGTTACCACAGAATTAGCCTATTTTAATCATTACATGTTATTCATTGATGAAGTATAGGAGATAAGTAGACTTCTGTATTTACACAGAATATTTAAATATTTTCCTAATAATTATTTCTATCGCTTACTTCTCAGATATGCTTTCTAATTTCAAAATACAAGATAAATTATTCATATCTTAAATTATTTACCAAAGAAAATAATTTTCCTTGCTAGTATCCCACACAAATATATGTGTGAGCATCTGTTTCATGTTAATATAGATATCAGGATAAGCCATACCATTTTCCTTGAAGAAATGTAATCTATCTCAAATTAAAGACCCGAGTTAGCAAAATGAAATGAGAGTGACTTGTTTTCAGTTTCATTCAAAAATTTGCCATATTCTGTGATTTTCCTGAAGATGTACTCGCCACACCTTTATTTTGTGAAGGATGTTGCAGACCTTACTGTTCCCAGCAAGGAACTGTTTTCGGTTTTCTCTCCTTGAAGCTTACTATGTCTCAACACTGTTGCTGGGTGATATCGAAAGAAGGATTTAGAAGAAAAAGATGTAAGAATTGATCTGGATGCCATATCATTTTCTATACGTACATCTTACACAGGCATATAGAAAAGTTGTAACTGTTGTCATGAGATAATATTATTTTTTTTTCACAGAAGCAGTGAGGAATTGTTCAAAACAATCTAAGTCATGTATGTAGTAAAACTGACAAAGCAATCACTTGACAGAAATATTAGAGCAGCAAAGCAATCTTTATAAATTGTACTTTCCATTACTTATTCTTTTATATCATATATATTTTCATGGTGTAAATCTTTTGCTCTGAGGATTCTGCAGCCTAATCTCCCTTGTTGGGAGGCCATAAGACCAGAGAATGCATGCTTTTTTTTTTTTGCACCTGGTCTCACTCACATGTCAGGGACACTGAAATCATGTTAAGAATCATTTTTATGGAAAGATGCTGTACTTATTTCTCCCTACACTTAACAGTAGATGAAGTGTGGATTAGATGCAGGTGTTACTGCTTTGCCACTGTTCTCTATAATGAAGAAAGAACATTTTGAAAACATATTGGAACCAAATATTCTTCTTAGTAAACTTGCTGGAATATGATTGCTAGATCATTGTATGCTTGTGGAAAAACTGTGCTTGCTGCTAATTAATTACTTGGTTTTTCCTCACTGACTTTAAAAACTGAAGGGAGAAATTCAGAAATCATGAGATGATAGGCTGAGAATCTTGGAATCATTTTTTCATCCTACTTTTACAAAAAAAGCCAAAATAGTAGCCATGCTGTGAAATTGTTACTTACGGATGACTATCCTTTTTTCCTGCCTTGGCTTCACAGTAGCAATGTAAGTCCTCTGGATTGCTTGGTACTGTTTCCCAGTAACACAGACTGCATTTCTTCACCCAGTCCTAATACTGAAGCTATGATCTCATTTTGCATTCATCCTCCAGTCATTGCATTTTATGGCTTAGCTGATGTTCGAGGTGGTCAATCAGCCTGTCTGTTCTGAACAACTTGGTGTAGCATCAAACAAGAACAGTAAATGGGGCAGTTAGCCGAAAGTAGTTTTTTAGATATCTCTCTCCACATTTCAGGAAAATTTTATATTTAGAAACTTCTGTATTTTAAAGCTGTCATATCACCTGGTCTGTGCTCATCTCTTTTCCCTTTTTATTAAGATCTCTATGATTAGCTTTTTCATTTTGCCTTCTAACTTTGCTTTACTGTAAAATACATGTATTTATTAACTCTCCCAAGCACTTAGGAAGGAAAGGTAAAATACATTTGATAAATATATACAATGTTAGGGAGACATTTTCCAGAAGGCTTCCTGCAGTGTTAAGACACTTCGATGGCAATTAAATTTGAGATATTAAAATTCTGTTTATGCACTTTGGAAGTGTGTTACTATTATAGTTTCATATTTTATTCAACAATATTTGAGAAAGCATTTTAGCGTACCTTTTATGTCATGTACAGTCCACTATGATTATGGATAATTTGGCTTTTAAACTAATTTCACCAAAGAAATGGCATAAATTTTGTTCAGGTCCTCAGGCCATTTCCCTAAAATGTTAGATTTCAAGATTTCATTCTTTAATTCTATATTTATTTGCATCTGCTTTTTTCTTTCAGTAATTCTGCATGCACAGTCTGTTTTTTCTTGTGATTACTTTCAAAGACCGAAAAACATACTTGATTTTCCTGGTTGTCTTAGTTCCTAGGAAGACTGTCTCTGTCTCTTCCATAACCCTTTCATTATCACAGAATGACTTGAAGAGCTAGAAAAAAAGAGCTGTGAGAAATAGTTCTCCATTCTAGCAGACTATTTTCAAAAGAGGTTGGAAAATGGTAAGCTCTCTTTCCTCTTACATGTTTTAACTGCATTCTGTGACCATGGTTTGGTCACTCATAACAAGCAGAAATAATTTTACACTTTACAACTCACATCAGAGGTTGTGTGAGGAAGTAGTCAATATTTGTATAATGGATTCTGCAGGAAAGGGACGTTCAAACAATAAAAAGATTGAACAACCAGGTGCATACACAATACTACCCTTTTTTATCTTCATAAACAGTTATTAATAATGAAATTAACTGGAGAAGAAGGACATATGCACACACTGAGACCTCACTGCAAACCAAAATGAAATAAATTAGGATAATTAGAAAATTCACTTAAAAAAAAGTGTTTTCCTTCTTTTCAGGGTTTTAGATTCAACATTTCCTTCCTTTTGGCACACAGTTTCACAGGGAAACTGAAGGAATTAGAGTTCCATTGAAATGCTGGAGGATTCAGGCGCCATATTTCCTTTGAACTTCCTTAGTCTAAGTATTTTCCTGTTTTATCTATTCAGGTCCTCCTTCCTTGTGATGAACTTTTGCTATTTTCTTTAGTTTTGATTTTCTTCTATTAATGTTATTGCCTTCCCTGAATTTTCATCTTATGAGACTATCAAGTTTCACTTTTCTGAGCAAAACTGTTCAACAGAGGTACTATTCACATGAGTAGTTCGTAAGCTGTGGTACATTAATTACTTGTGCTACACAAGATTCATTCAGGAAGTATACAGGCTAGTATAAAGTCAAAAGCTGCCTCTGTCAGCGAGAGCGACCTCTAATGCCCATGGTGCAGATGCTTGCATATGGAAAAGCAAACTTCATGGTTCTTGATTTAGATTTTCTTGAACATCTTATAGGTAGTGTAAATAACTTCTAGTCTGGATTTATTTGTCAGGAATACGTAGTATATTGGTACATCAAAATATGAAATATTCTAATACAATGAACAATACAACTTAAAGATTTTTCTTTGTACTTTTCTGGAATGTCTTCAGGCCATATTTTATGTTTATAGAGCCTGTTATATGCACACTTTTTACCTTTGAGTTTTAGTTTCTTTACAAATTATATGGTGTGGACATATTTTTATGTGCTTTTGCAAATCCAGGCAACTGTTTTAGTGAAATAACTTAAAGTTAATGAAGTGAAAGGCAGCACTGTAAGAATAAGCAGAAAGTCTCTGTTACTGTTCATTTAAAAACAATCACTTGAACAGCATGTTCCCTTGACTATATAAGGATATGATTTATCTACTTCAGCATGCTCTCCTGATGTTGCAAAAGGAGAGAGGGGGAAAAAATATATTCAGGATGCGAATAAAAGAAGGGAAGACATCAGAAACCCATCTTTTGCATAGTCTCATGCAAATCCATATAAGACTTCCCATGTGGATTTATCATGGAAAACAGATTTTCAAGCTATAATTGCCTCACAGATTTAAGCTAGGCCATGCAGTAGGTTTCATCAGAATCTCATGATTTGTTACTGAACATCCACAGTATAGCACTTCAGAGCATTTAAACTATGCAAATCAGCCTCAGGGGAGGCTGTTATTTCACATTATCTTAGCCTATTTCTCTATTTAAAAATATCTGCTATGTTTTAGAACTTGATAAGAAATTATCTCCTTCAATTTCAATAGAGCTAGAAAATGAAAAGATAATTAATTCTGGCTTAGAATAGCATATTGCTGCTAATCTATTTGATAACAGCTGTGGATGGACAAGATGGAGCCAGAATGTGTCCTTGAATACGACAGAACTACTTACTTCCTCCCCTCCCCTTTTCCTGGTTCTTGCTTCTATTTTTCACCTGTTTAGGTAATAAATCCAGTTAAAACTCCAGAGACGCAGATTGGTTTCATCCTGTAAATTGATCGGTAAATCTATGTCTAGCTCTAAATTGGCTATAAAAAATTATCTGCACTAATCTTTTGTTTCCAGCTGCACTTGCATAGTGGAGAAACTGCCAGCAGTATCAAATATTTTTTTCTTGAGGAGCAGAACTAAAGAAGTTTGATTTTCTAGACTTCTCTCTTATATCCATTTTTGCTGTCCTCCCCTGCTCTTGGAATAATCATGGTGTGTCTCTGTCTCCCATGAATTAACCTGTGCAAGACCCTTACACATCCATGCTCCACCCCAAATATACACTGAAGACTAAGTTTCCCCCCTTCCCTAAACTAGCTAGTAATTTCCTGATTGAGAACTGCAACAATTGAGTCTGCTGTAGCGTTTCTTCACTGAAGTTTCTAGGCTGGCTTTCCTTGTCTATCGAGCTGTTGAGTTTCACAAAGCATTGAAGGAGTGTTGGAGATCTATGTCTAACTTCCCTGAAAGTGGACAGAAGACTAAAGAAGAAACAAACAAAAAACCCCTCACCCTACTGGTATTGATATTAATAGTGAAATGTATGGAAAGATGGAACAATTACGTAGATCTCTTTTCCTAAAGAAGAGGCTGAAAACAATTATAGAGTTCTTGAAAACATTACCTTAACGCACTGTATTTTTAAATTAGGAGATATGCGTAGGAAAGAAATGGAACCTTTTGTGTAAGAACTTTCAGACACGGAAGTTTATGATAAAATCTGATGTTTTTCACAATGTGGTCTGAGGGGCTGAGGGGAAGAAGAGCTAGTTGGTTTGAACTTTAATGTCTTTTTTATTATTTTAATTACTATATTCTGTCCAGGAGAGAAGAGACAAGTTAAACTTATCTTATTAAGTGACTGCCTGGAGCACAGATTTTATTTTAAAGCATAAATGCTAGAAAACAGTATTGAAACTGAGCTTTCAACCTTGAAGTTTTATGCCTTAAGAGTGCTTGATAATTACAGTGTTGAATTAATCTTATTTTTTTCCCCTACACTGAGTTTTTCTAGAGCTATTTTGTAAAATGTTTTCATTGATTTTTGGTTGGGGTTTTTTTTTTTTCTTTTTTTTCTTTTGTTCAATGAAGAATGGGTCACAACTATAAGACAAAAGCTAAGGGAAAGTCAAATTCCATATATAGTATGCATTCAGTAGCTAAACAACAATTTTTACTCACAGCAGTAACACAATTCTTCTCAATATAGGGGCTCATGCTTTAAAGTCAGTGAACACTTAAGATTTTTTCTTAAACAGAATTTGATTTAACTGGCCTGCAGGAGCATTGTGTACTTCAGCTTCATTTGAAAAGTTTCATTTCTCAAGTGTTAAGCTTTTTGTATATCTATTTCAGTATGATGATCGCTGCTCTGCCCCTTTTTTTCTCATCCCAAGTAACTTCAAATTCTCCCAGAAGTCCAGGCTTCAGTGCCAATGTGAGGAGTCACTGGGGACAGGTATTTAGAAAACAACTGTAAGTCTTTTTTGCAAACCCTTGGTACTCTGAGTGACTGCTATATTGAGGAACTGTGAATAGCAGGGATGTGCCTGGCATCTCTTTTGGAAGTTTGTGTAAAGTAGCACAGACCCTGGTATGTTACACCAGAGTGTCACTTTTTTTATCTTGTATTTGTGTAAAACTCAATCACCCAAGACAAACTTATACAAACAAATAATTCCATAATTATCCTGCCGAACTATTAATCTCACTTCTACATATTTTCCAGAGCTCTATGAATTCTTTTGTCTACTTTCTTTACCATTAATTCTATTTGACAACACTTCGATAGATACATATTTCTGTTGCTTTCCAAAAATGTTCTCACACTGCAGCCTCAGTTGGAATTGCAGGAAAGATCAGTCTGAATTGCAGTCAGCAAGGAATAGAAAGGAAAGTTGGTTATTTTTTGCTTTTTTAAGAAAGAAGTCACTAAGTCCTCGGGACTAGTTGTTTGAATTGGTTAGGAAAGCTGTCAGAGTGCGCTGGGCGTGCAGATATTTATTTTCTAGTTCTTGGTGCAGTCAGTGTTGGCTGGGCTTTAGTTTAGCAGTGTATGTCATAGCTAGATGAAGAATTGTTGCCAGTAGCAGAAAAGTCTTGATGAATAAGGAGGTTTAACATTTAAGAGAGTCTATGACGTAGTGAAAGGCTTAGTATGCTTAAAACCAATGTGAACCTCAGACTGTGAGAGGTAAGAATCTAGTGGACTTTGGGAGTGATTTACTGGCCAGCACCTGCTTATGTGACTGGCATCTTTTATGCTCTTTTACATTTGTTCTCCTATGCTTGTTCCTCTGTCATCCACTTTGACCTTTCTCTTTTCCCTCCTGTGTTCTCTCCCCTAAACATCCCATAATAAGTTTTGTGCACACTTAAATCATATGTTTGGTTCTGTGGTAGGTTATGTGATTGAAATAACAGCTGCTAACAGTTACATTCAGAAGTCAAATTATTCATGATACGGAAAGATACATTAGGTTTGTTCAGTTGTGACTGATGGATGAAGTTTTTGATTCAGTAGTGTATTTGAGTATATTTAATTTCAGGTATGTAAGGCAATCCCTGAATAGCAAAGAATTTAATTTTTAACATCTGCTTCAGCTGCACTGAAGTTACAGGAAATGTAAATGTGTATTAGGTATGTATTCTAATTGCTGTGGTGTGAATTGAGGTGGGATTATTGGTGTATTTAATTATTTTTGCACATACTTTAGTGTGCCGATATCTATATGTTCACCTCAAAATTATATATTTCTCCTTGTTCACAAGACATAAGCTGGATCAATAATACTGTAGCACCAGTTCTTGACAAATGGTGTCTTTAAAACTGTTCTCTGTAGGGAAGGAATAATTTAATTAAAATGAACAACATATCCTTAGTACTCCGCTGCTTTAATTCTCTTCCCTAGATATTTTGTCATACTATTACTAAGATTAACAAATTATTCAAAATATTTTTTTATAGGGGAGATAATAAATTATTCACATTCTCATTAAAAATTGATATCTTTCATTTACCAGGGGGAATTGGATTCCCTGATTTACTTTTCTGCCACAAAGCCTGAATGACTAGGCAGGGCCTATTTTGGTTTGATAAAGCCACTGGGATTGTAGCTGCCTGAGTTTATTTGCAAAAAGAATGCATATCACTGGTACCTCTTTCCTTTTCATATAAGTCTCAGTAAAAATGGATTCATCTTTTTCTTCTACCTTTTCTGATGCATAGAGGACCTCATTTTCAGCTTTCACAGTATTTATGCTGAAACCCTTCCTTTTTACATGAAGATCAGGTTGATACTTTACAATAATATTTAGGTTTAAGCAATATGTATATTTTTAAATACATCCCTGATACCAAGCTAAAAAAACCCACCCAAAACCCAAACCACCCTAGGAAAAAAAGAATGTGGGCACATACTTTAACTGTAACTTGGTCTTTGCTTCTATTTTAATGCGATGCTTATCCTGCTCATAAATCATAGTATATAAGCCAACAGAAGGGATTTTGATATGAAGTATGGGATGTAATTTGGGTATTTCTAGGGAGATGCAGAAAAAAGATTTATGTTACAATTAGGTGAAAAGTGTTTAATCATGACCTTTACTATTACAAGGAGTAATATCTCACAACCATTTGAGTATTGCAACACAAAATTCTTCATTGGACATCAGAGTTTATGTTAACAACATACATAAGATGCTTTATTACATTCACAGTCACTTGGTCTAGTATCATCTTCTGCTGAGTGGAGGGAAATTGAACTTATTTCTTTGCATGGTAATAATATCTTTTGAGAGGACAACACGTTTAAAGGCTCATCAGAGCAAAGTTGGAAGAGTGTTTGACTTTCTGGGACTCTTCTTGCTAGGACATTAATTTTACCATGAAGTGGTTTATGCCTAAGGATTTCACACTTCTGATATTACTATTAATATGCTATTTTAGGTAAAATCTGTATTTGCAAAAACAGTTACAGCCTTTAAAAAATTAAGTAGGTAATGAAAGCATCGTAATACTCAACTACTTCCCACCCTCGCGTATTGTTAAGGTACATGATAATTTTATTTTCACAACTCTTCGCTTACTTGAGGGAAGCTATTTAACACTGTATTCATTTTAACTCAGGGAAACAGAAGTATAGGTGTACTAAAGCTTTCCCATACTAAAGCTGTGACTGCTTAAAATAAAATCTAGAGGCTTGAAAGGTAAGCAGGTCCTCTTTTCTCATAATTTTTTGATGAAGCATTTGGAAAACAATTTTCCTACAGAGGTCTAAAAGGAGGCTTAGAATGCAAAATATTCCATGCAACCATCAAGAAGTCCATGAAACTTCCCAATGTGACTCAGTTTCTTTCATCAATAAATTGGGACTATTAACTTCCTCTTTAAGGTGTGAAATTCAGTGTAGTTAACATATGTAGTTAACATATTTTTTAATAAATGAACTTATTAAATGCAAATCATGTTTTGTGATTGCCCTGTTTGCCTGCTTGTGTTATAAGAACATTAATGTTAAATATCCTTGTTTTGTACATTGAAGTGAAAACTAGAGTACTGCAACTACTTTTAATGGTGAATTGCCTAACGTTTACCTGATTGCTTCACAAGCACTGAAAATCCCTTCTAAATTAAATCTTTTTCTCCTTCTTCATAGATATTAAGATAAAACAAAGGCCATGAAAATGGATATCTATTAATTACAGGTAGTACTGCCTTTGTCACAATGAATACCAATAGTATCAACTAATCCCTGAGGTTTGCTGCCAGTTTTATTACCTCTGCTACATACACCCAGCAGAACCCACAAGCTGAATTGTATGCAGTCCTGTTAAAGGCTGTTACAGTTCCTTTTTTCTGGCCATTGTATACAATTTTCTCTTTTCTATTAAACAGGAAAATAAGAAGTTGATTGTTGAAAAGAACTGTTATTCAGACCTGTATGAATAACACATTTTCTACATGCACAAACAAGCAATTCAGTTTTATCACACACAATAGTGCAAGACCACAATACACAGCATAATAGTATGTCAGTAACTGTTGAGGAAATTTTAGATGATCCTTATCTTTCCAGCTTGCTTTGTATCTCTTCAAGTGTAAAATCACGAACTGTATCCTATTAGTCTTTTCTTCTTACTGATTTGTCCCTTTTCCAAATCAAGAATGAATTTTTATGTAATTATTGTTTCTTGGATCCATTAATTTACCTAATCCTCCCAACTCTGAATTAAGTGGAAATGCTTATTTCCCTACTTTTTGATACCTTTGCCTTTACTTATAGAGTGCCTCCATTTAGTATACAGTGTTAGTTAGCCTGTGTTGCCTTCCAGAGATGTTGTTCATCTTTGCAATAAAAGCCTGTTTAAATGATTCAAGATGAGAGTGAGAGATTCAGTGATCTCAAATTATTTAGCTGACCAAAGAGAATTTTGGTGGTGATTCATTTGTTCTACCTCACTAAAAACCAGACTGTTGGTAATGAATAGTGTTCACTCTCACAGGAAAAAGCAGGGACTGAAACCAGGCCAGTGTTATTCAGTAGCCAAATACAAAATGAAACATGTTTTTAACAATGAGCTTAATCAACTCTCAGAACAATTATCAAAGAAATGTGGAGGATTCACCATCACTGGCAAATTTTAAATCAAGCAGATGTGTTTTTTCTAATTAAATTCTCTTGTTTGAGAAGAGTTATCGAAAGTGAACCTTGATTTTTCAAATGAGTTCCAAGAAATCTTGTGTATGTAGGTCAAGTTAGATGATCACAATGACTGAAATGTTTAGCAGTGAAGAAATGAAAAAACCTCTGCAGAGTTCTGGATAAGCAAATAGTCTTTAAACATGCTTGTATTGGTTTAATCAAAAATGGCAAAAAATACTTTGAAATTTCTGAATTAACATTTCAGAATTTCCATATTATTTTGCTTATTCTTTTACTACTTCAGGATGAAAACAGGGGCAAGAAATCAAATACCATCAGTAGATATGGACTGTACAAGTTTTCTTTTCTTTAGACATTGCAGTCTGTTGCCTCTAAAGAATCATCATTTTCTTTTAAGTTTTGTGGTCATTAGTCTTTATACAAAACAAAGTTACCTAATAATGAAATTAAGTTTGGAGATCCAGTATATTCCCTCAGAAAAAGCTATAGATTGTATGAAAAATTAACTACTAATTTTTTTTTTAACTCTTTTCTAACCTTTTCTGCAACTCCTTGCTACCATGTATCAGAAAATAAACCTTTTCATTTTTGTTCCTTTAAGTCGATACCAAATGACAGTTTGTGAGGACCTATCCACTATCATCTTTATATGCAATGATTTTTTCCTCCACCTTTTCTTCTGTTGACACCTATGACAAACAGCTATTAGGAAAAGCTTTTGTCCCTACATTTGTTCAACATTTGACTGCAAATCACTTACACCCTGAGCTGCTTTAGAGACTGTTCTTAACCATATGGGGAAGGAAAATGCCTTAGATTTGAAGCCTGGCTGCTTCTCATTTTGACAGATTTAAAATAGATAATCCTAATTGATTGTCTCTTCCATGAAAATGTTCGTTCCCAGTTATCTCACCACAAGTTATTGGCAGTGAAAGTTACAGTAACTGACCTAAAATATCTCCCTCCTATTCCAGAAAGGTATTGTTTCATGTAGTTTTATCCACTACTGTATTTTGACTAAGTTTTAAAAAGGAATCAGCAATGATGATCTTTTCTTCCTTACCGAATCAAAAGAAAAATAACTTGTCTCTAAGAGCTAAAAATGAGCAGTTTGTGCAAAAATAAGTAAAAGCTAAATTGTAGACATTTGTTTTGCATTACATATGAAAATGTTGATGTCAGTAGTCATCTTGCCTCCTGAGTAGTTGTTTACATATGATTTCCTTTTCTGGATTCACACAGATATACAGGATCTGCAGCAGCCACCTCTGTTCAGAAACACTGAAGCTCCCATTTACCATTGAGTTATCCAAAGCCTGTCTTCTGTGTCAGTATGATTCAGAATCTTCCTGACACTGTGAAGTAATTTGGGTCATTGATTCCTTCCAGAATATCTTAACAGTAATTCCCACTTTCAGTGGCATCTTCTCCCTCTTCACTGCGGGACTGTATTTGATTTTTTTTTTTATGTCCTACCACAGCAAGTCTTTCCAGTCCAGTTGATTTCCTACATGGTCTTCTTCTAAGCATTTTGTCCTTTTCTTCTTTTTCTGGAGGTCCCCAAGCATATCCCTCTATATTCCTTTCTGAATTTAAGATGCCACCAATTCATGTATTTACTGGATTTTTGCAGTATTGACTATGATTTGCTCTAAATTAGGATTACAGACTTGATTTTAATCCTGTTCACAGCACAGGAAGAAATGTACAGTCCCTAACCAAGAACTGCTAATTGTCTTTATGGCTGGAAACTCATGCCATATTTCAACTACCCCTCAGGAAACCAGAACAATCATAATAAATATCATATTAACCACAGGAATTCAGGGGATAAAATATTATGAGACTGTAATAAAGTCAATAAAATTTAAATCTGTATCTATACCTGAGCCTGACAGGTGAGTAGATATGTGCCACATTAACTGATCTAACATGTCCTGGATCTCTGCAGTAGGGTTAAAATATTTCTGAAAATCTATCTAAACTGATGTGTACTTATGTGGTATAATGACTGGGTAGCAGAGACGTACATAAATAGCGTGTAAGACCGCACTGACAATAAAAGATGATATTGTCTAGACATGAGAATTTTCAGAGTTTGAAAAAGAAATTGTTTTGTAGTTTGAGACCTATGAACCTAAGACAAGTACAGTATCTATGGGTTCTGACAGAAAGCATTACTTGTTAAAAAAAGAACAAGTCAGTGTGAATTACCAGTTTGGCCATAAAAATCAAAAATGTCTCTGAAGTAGAAAGGCACTTGACAGCTCAACATAGTTTCTTGCTAGAGAATATTGCTTATGTTTTTTCTTTACTTCCTCTAGGAACAAATTACTGTTCTGTGGTAGTCTTGATAAACTCTGGAGCAGGTTTTGCATGACAATGGTCACAGTCAGAACATAAGATGTATTCTTTAATTGACATCCCGGACATATGATTGCTGGCCTCTGTATGAGGCTGCTGCAGTTAAATCAGTGCTCACTCCTAACACTATAATAAAATCCAACACCAATGACATCCAGGACATTATTTGACTTCATTTTCTCCTGGACCAAGGAAGTAATCAAAATTACTTGCTAATAAATGTAAAACAAATTAAAGTTCTTTGTCTTCTCTAAGGGATTTTCTTTTCCTACATAAAGTTTTATAAATTGAGTCCTGAAACCTTGTTTTCAGAGTGCATGATTTTTATTTTTCACTTTTCATTTGCATTATGCCACAAGAAACATTTTGAACTCATAGCTAGCATCAGGAAGAGAAGAATGCTTGGTTTAAGTACCAAGTTATCAGCTGCCGTTGTTGTTAATGCATCATATGCTATTTCCATGGAAAGTCCATGATGCATCTAAAACCAAATAACCAAACATAACTGTTTTGCAGCTGGTATTACTTTATATGTGTAGCATATAAAACACAGTAGAACAAAAGTTTTGAAATGTTTCTTTTGCTGTCAGAGAGAAAGAAACTGCTCAAAATTGTGAAACAAAACTTCTATAGAGAGAAGTGACTTGAGGGTGATAGAAGTCTCAAGCCTTGAGGATAGTCTCTGAAGATATCAGCTCCTAGCCAAAACATGCAGAGGGTAAGATTGTCAACAAGGATGAGGAGAAGGCTGAGGTACTTAATGCCTTCTTCACCACAGTCTTTAAAAATAAGACCAGTCATCCTCAGGGTGTTCAGCCCCCTGAGCTGGAAGACAGGGATGAAGAACAGAATAAACCCCCATAATCCAAGAGGAAGCAGTTAGTGACCTGCTACACCAACTGGACAGCCACAGATCTATGGGGCCAGATGGGATCCACCCGAGAGTGCTGAGGGAGCTGACGGAGGAGCTTGCCAAGCCACTCTCCATCATTTATCAGC
>VYXH01003316.1:145247-170210 GCA_013397275.1 Burhinus bistriatus
AAAAAAAAAAAAGGAAAAAAGAAAAGAACTCACCCTTAATAACAGCTGAGGCAGAAATGCTGTCTGTTCTTTATTAAACTCTTGGAATTTAGCACTGAATCACTTTTGGAAAAGCTGCTATTAAAAAAAATCTTAGCCTTCATATGTGAGCTAGACTTTTATCTCTTCTAGCGGGTGAAAATAAATGAAGAATACCTAGGCCTGACTTTTATTATGTATTTCAGATACTTACTGAAGTGCTGGCAATGTCTCAGTCTTTACTGCCTGATATCAGTCCTCCTTTTCTGGATGAGTTCCTTGAGAAAGAATTAGCAATCCTTCCTCAGAAGCAGCTGCTCTCTGTGAATATTTTGGAGGTTACCCTTTCCAGATTCTGAGGATAATGGTAGAAAACAGACCTGATTATACTGCGTTGACATTTATATGGCCAGTGCTGGTTTTAGCAGGGCTGTCTGTGGTTTTAGCTGAAATAATTCTATACTAATTATTTTAACGGAGAAACTATCAAGAAAAAAACCCCAAACCAACAAACCAAACCAAAATATCCACTCTTAAATGTTTCCCCATCAGACTTCAACAAGACATATTGAGCTCTGCCTCATCTCTCCTTTTCAAGTAGAAGAATCTGAACTGAGTGCCATTCTTCTGGGTACAATCAATGGGAGGCACTCTGAGATGCTGCAGACTTAACAGCAATGCATCAAGGAGACAGTCCTTTCAACTTCAAGAAAATCTGCCATCAAAGTACCTTACTAATATGAAAAATACATGGCTTTAAGATAAGGTCAGATGAGAAGATGATTATTCTTTGCAAAGATATTGCAGGATATTTTGCTCATTGCCATCACAATTTTATCAGTGTGGCACTGCCTGGGATGCTTGCTTTTAAACATTTTCCTAAGCTACTGCAGAGGTAGCAGATACATTTTTACCCATTGTATTCCTTCCAAATAAAATCCCAGCTATGGGGATCCACTGCTTCATTACTTTTATTGATTTTAGCTATCATACTGCTATGCTTTCTAGGGTTGACACAGAAATTACACAGAACTCAACCACAGTGCAGTGGCCCATAGAAGTGAAGTGGGGAATTTGAAATACACTAATTTTGGTTTAATTATCTAATTGAGTTCTCAGTTCTAGGCTCAAGTGTCAAAGGATGCAGTGCCCAAGGAATCTTTGACAGAATCAGTTCTCTCCACTGGCCTTTGGAGGCAAGGCGAGGCTTAAAAACAGTTTACGTAAAAAAGAAATGAGGGAGGACATAGATCTCCACATGTTTCTTTGTAAGGCAGTTGACTCTAATTGCAGCCCTTGGTTTGAATCAGATTACTTCAGCCTTTTAAAGGGTCAGCTGAGCTTACTCTGCTATCACTGTTTCCTAATGGCCTGTAAGAGAGTGAAATAGAAGTAGGGTGTTACCAAAATCTGGCCCAAATGTTTTTACCAAATGTGATGCAGCTTTATTCTGGAAAGAGCCTGGCTAAGGTTTTCGTATGAAGAATTTGTGAATACTCATTGCAGTATAAATACTTACATGAAAATAAGGGATCATTTGTTAGGATCAGTTCTTGGTATCCCTAGCAGAGTACTTGAGGTCCATAGGCAAATAGAAGCAACTTGGTTGGTAATGCTGATGTGTATTGAAGTTGTCCACATAGATATTATTGACAGTTGTGCCAGCAGTTGCTGGCCCGCATTCTATAAATGGGAAGGAGAAAAGAGAAGCATGAAGCAATGTGTGGTTTTTACAGTTAAGCCTATTTAATCTATCTTATTAACTAGGCAAAATCATAAGGAAATAAATCTGTACTAGCAGTTAATGATCAGTTGGTGAGTTGACAGCTGCAGGCAAGCCCAGTGATTTAAAAATTACTGTCATTATGAACAGCTTCTACTAAGAAGATTTTTTTTATTAAAAATGTGAACATATTCTGTTTCAACAGTGATATAAAATTTGTCTTTTCATGATCTTTAATAACCAATTTTCTGCCAGAATGACCCAGAATGCTATCATATGGGTCCTGTATTAAAATTTATTTTAAAAATCAAGGCACTATGTACTGTAACAGCCATAATTAAGCTACAGTTCAAACAGTATATGCAATGCGTATAGTGTATCTAGGTATTAGTTTACAGTCTGTTCTATTTGTCATATGTTAAAGAGTTGCGAATGAAACCAGTAAAACCCTGTTCTAAATTATAACTTCTGAAAAGATTTGTTTGTTTCTTTTCTGTTTGGGTTTTGTTTTGTTGTTTGTTTTTTGTTTTTTTTTTAAAGTTGCATATCATCCAGAGCATATTATTCTGGTAAAACACTAGAGACCAAAAATTAGCTTGAACAGCTTTTTGGATATTTTGCAATGAGTAAGATGCTGATGTAGCAGCAATTTGTTATTTGTAGTGTGTAGGCATCACTGTAGAGGGCATAGAGAAGGAATACATTCTTGGTATTCCCAGCAGAATACAAGAGGTCCACTGACAAATAGGAGCAACTTGATCAGTCTTGCTGATTTGTACTAAAATTGCACACATACATATTATTGTCTGCTGTGTCAGTAGGTGTACTGATGAAAGATCTGGGATGGTGTTTTCCTGCAAGTAAAAAGGCAGGGGGAGTGTTTTTAAAGAACACAAAGTGGTTTGTGGGGAGCTGAAGCTGCTCTTGTACTTTTGAGGGAAGAGAGAAGGTCCTCTGTCCTTCACAGCCTTTCAGCAACTTGAGGAACAGCCAGCCACAAGGACCTAGAAGGACAACATTCAAGGTCATGCTGGATGGGGCTCTAAGCAACCTGATCTAGTTGAAGATGTCCCTGCTCATTGCAGGGGGGCTTGGACAAGATGACCTTTAAAGGTCCCTTCCAACCCAAATTATTCTGTAATTCTATGATTCTATGACAAAAGAGAGAAGATACCCAAGAAGGAAATGGCTACAAACCACAGATAGACTTGCCCAGTGTTGCAAAAAGATAGACGAGCACGCACCTGTGTATGTTTATAACTATATACAACAATCTCTCTCTCTATATATATATACACACAACAAGTAGTGTGTATGCAGTTATATATATACACATATATAAATATACTGTTAAGGAATTAGAGATCTCTGTGATGGGAATGTTTAGAGGACTGACAAATTAGGCCATTTTTAAACTTTAAAACAAAACCTTATATTTATTGACAATAAACTTCATGCTAATGAGTAATTCTTACATGCTGTTAATCACTAATACTACATGTATAAAACTGTTATTCCTTAACAATCGTATCCTAAGTTAGCAATAAGTATACAGTGCCATGAAGTTGACGCCATATAGTTAGCAGTGGTGGTTTGGGTCCTTGATGTTTCTTCATCATGGAGGTCAAAGTGATCAGACTTGAGAGAGAAGGACAACTCTGATGAGAGAAGTTGGAACTGAAGTGGTCTTGTCGACTTTCTTTTCCATCTTTCCTTGGTCATTGCCAGTACTTTATGCTTCTTGCCCCCTCCACCTCCGAAAGGCAACCTCAACAGCTCCTCATGCTGTGTATTTTGGATTTGTTTTTGCTAATCATCCCTCTTATGTGTTCAGCAGGTTGTTCTGCCTATTTGCCATCCCTTCTGCTTGCCTTGTGCCTCATCTTGCAACCTCTGTTACCTGGATACCTCCTACATGCAAATTCCTGTATCTTTGCCCCATTGGTGGTCATATTGCTCACAAACTTAATTAAAATGACTATACATTGTATTTGGATGTGCCATAATGGCATTACAAAGTGCTTACATACTGTTGTTGATGACACTATTAAAAAATTAGTTGTTAATTTTTAAAGGTTTTCAAAAAAACCTTTGACCACATTATTGCAAACAATATCGGTATATATATTATATATCTTTTAAATCTTGGGTATGTACTTGATAGATAATGCATCAGATAGGGAGGTTAATATCTGAAAAAAAATCCTAAATCTGTATTAAAAGAAAAAAAGAAGAAACATAGTTTATTTTTTTGTCTAGATATTAATATTTTTAATGCTTTTTTAATGAGAATATTTTCAGGCTACTTCAAGACACAAGACTTTCAAGTAATTATTTCAAAGACAAATTTCTCATGCCATGATGGACTTCTACAAATACACAGAAGTTAAGCAATTATGAGTGCAAAGCAGTTGGTTAATTTTCATAACTAATACATGATAAACCTCTTACATACAGAAATCCAGATACATTTAGGTAAGAATTCCCTGCTACTTGTGGCATCCATAATAATGTGAGGCAGTGGTTTATATTTGACTTCTTGAGGCATTGTTACTGAAAGAGGTGGAAATCCTGCAGAGAGAGTGATTTGTCTTTAAAGGATCCCAATCTTCCTAATTTAAGATTGACTTTGCAATGTTAATGTGGTTAGTTTATTTTAATTTAAGAATGTTTCTAGCTAAAAGCTTTACAGCTAGAGAACCACATTGACTCCAGTGGGGTTATGTACTATAGAAAGTACCTGCATAACACAGTACAAGATAATTCTTCATAGAGGTAATCAGTCTGGACAGGGTAATTTATTAATTTAAATATGCTGTTAATCTACCCAAGCTACTTTGCATATCTTTATTCAAGGTTGCTGTTTGTGTTGAAGGAATAAATGATAGCAACAACAGATTGTGAGGTAGCAATAGGAGCTGCAATATCCAGTAGATTTTATAATTAAATGTAGCAGAGGGTTGGTGCAGATGAGGAGTCCTGACTTTTCTTCTGTGTTTTGGAGAGCTGTCTTTCAAACCCTTCTCTTCCACCCTGCTGTGACTTACTTGACCTTTTTTGCTTCTGGCCATTCCTGGCTGTCATCATTTTATTCTGTCTCCCTACGTGTCCGCCATCATTTCCGAACTTCCGTGCATCCACCTCTTTTTTATATTTTGTCCTTCCCAAGACTGCATTACAATTTTCTTATTACCCACTCTGCTACAGCTCTCAGCATCGAGGTCTTCACCCTCAAGCAACCTAGGCTGTAGGAAGGTGAGCATTTGGAGCACAAGACAAAGTTTCCCGCTGACATGTTTTGAGCACACAGCAGCCTGTGGTTGTCAAAAGAAGCAATCACAGGGACAGTGCTGCTGGTCCCACGCATACTAACTTGAACAGATTCAGTCATTCTCAGGGAACGATACTGATAGACCTGTATTAGCATGTATGCATTGTAACAGGCATGAAAAATTATCACAGAAATGGATTTAAAGCTTAATGTAGAAGTAGTTACTTATAACTAAGAGCTTTATCTGCAGACAGAATTAAAGCTGAAATCCTAACCCCGAGATGTCAGTTCCACCAAACTTCAAGAATTTGTTTCAAAGAAAGGAGCTTGATAGTGAAAAGACAGCATGATTTACTTGTTCTACTTTGTGTAATTTTTCTGTTAGATTATTTCTGAAATAGCTGGAACACAACCTGAGGTAGATATTCTGACACTTGGCAGACTGGCAAGTCATTGGAAAAAGGCCCTTGCAAATGCAATGTATCAGGCCACCTTCATTGTAGACAACATAGGTGTGAGTTTTTTTTAAAAAAGCAAAATCAATCAGATGAAAAATTGTACAGAAGAGACACATCTTGTATAATAATAATGTAGATTCTTTCAAATATATTTCAATTATGTCTTGAACATGAACAATTGCTTTTGGATTAGTCTTTTTTATGCAGTGTTATTCTCTTATGTTGCAATGCACAGAAGCTCAAGAAACATGATAGGCCCTGGAAAGCCATGTGATTGACTTACATATTTTACACATGATCTTTGAATATTAAACGTGGGACATTCACTTAATCATGCTTGTGGGTTTTTTTGAGTCTTCGGAGTCTCCCTGGGTCTCATTTCAAAGCTTTATCAGTAAGTAGGAGTCTAAAATAACACTTTATGTGAACTCCTCTATTCAGGACATTGAATCACAGAGTACCTTGTTACAGGAAGACAGTCCACAAATGCTACTATAGGATGAGATTTGGCTGTAGCAAGAGCAGGGTAAAATGAAATTTGTTATCACAGGGAGAATGGTACACTATTATAAAATATTAAATAATGTATCAAAAAGAAAAAAAGAAATATATGAGTAAAACGATATAAAAAATTTTCAAAATACCATAATGATCTGTTCTATTTTACAGGAACCCGATTAGCTCCGAAAGAAAAACTGGACATCCCAGTGTTATTCATGCCAAATACAATGAAAATGTATGAGGCTGTGGTGGTAATTCATGTAATGAGGGAAAATGGTGAAAATTGGCCTTATGAGGATTCTACTGAATTAAATAAAGACTTAAAGAGGTAATTTATTCTAATAGGAAAAAAAAAAAAAGTAGTTGAGGATACTCAATCCTATCATCATTTTCCCCTTCGGCTATTTGTGTGTAGCTCTCAAGGGCAATCAAGCGTCTGATTTTGAGGGCAATAGGTATCCAACATAAGCTTTTAATGTAACCTGCAAAGTATGCAGATTTAGGGTAAGACTTTTATCTGTTTCAATACCTACCCTTTCTAACTTTAAATAAAGAAAAGGTAAAGTACTAGCTGCCAGTGCATTTATGGGTATCAAGCAAATGAAAGCTTTTAGATGCCTCTAATTTTTCAGTATACTTGGTCTAATAATGATTCTCCTGTGGATATGTTTATGTAATGCATAAACTGTATAAACTTTGTTTCAGTGTAGACATGACATAAGAGAGTAGATCAGGCCAAATGTTCTCATATCCTGGCAGAATAATGTTCAAAGACACTAAACTAAGTGGATGTAAATTATTGCTGTTCTGATTAGTTGGGTTTTATGTCTTATTTTTCTTAGATATATTTAGCATTATGGCATACAATAAAATGGAGTCTCACCTCTCCAACAACTCTTAAGTCTAGATTGCTTTGGGAAAAAAAATCTCAGCAGTTTAGCATAATGATACTGTTCACTTATTTTCCAAGCAGTGTTACTGTAGCAGAGAATGGGGGAATTCAGGGAATACTCTGGATCTATCCAGTTCATGGAATACCTGAAGCACCGCAGCAGAAATTAGTTCCAGGTAGGTAACAACTGAAAAAAACTCAAACAATAAGTTTAAGAAAATTAAATAGTCATTTGTGTTCTCACTTGCTTGATCACAAGAGTTTGCAATAGTATTTTGCTACATCTTAAAAAAAGATAAAATCACATAGTAAAAATAAAATCTCCTTTCCCAACCTACAAAGCAAATCTAGATCTATTATTTTTTTCTCATTGTGGATAAAAGGAGCCAGGAGCGGCTGAAAATGTCAAGGCTTGTGCCCTTCAGTGTCCCAGTTAATGCTGAGTTAGAGAACTGAAGGTAAATCAAACTAAAGACTGACACAAGGGTAGATTTCTGCTTGCATACTCAGAACACCCTTCTGGAGACTTCACAGGGTCCAAAATATTGGAGTAGATGTCCGCTGTTTCTCTCAGCCTTGAATTTAATTCCTTAATCAAGACCAGAATATAGAGTAGTGTGAATAGCAGTAAGTTTTCCGCTTGCTTCTGAGAAAAAAACCTGCGTTAAAAGATAAGTGATATTCACAGAGTTTTTGTTGTTATTTGTGTTTGGGATAGTAAATGTTTATAGATTTCATGCACCTATTTTTTAAAGGTGTGATATAATCCCAGAATTGTGAAAGAGAAATTGTGAACAGCTTTTTAAATATATAACCTTGATGAAACTACAGCTCAAGGTGTAGATGAGGAACAATTTTACACCAACTTGACTTTTTATCTTGTCTTCCGATGAGTGAATATAATGCCTTTCTACACTAAATAGGCTAAGGTACAGGCATAACTTCTGGAAAACTATAGAAATAGATATTTTTGCTGTCATTAATTTAAGTTGCTTAAGGACCCTTTACTTCCAGACAAATGCCAATGATGTGGTATTAATTAGAGCTCTCATCTCTTTAATTTCCACTTTAATACCTTAAGGAATGAAGCAGAATATTATCATGCAATCAACTGTTGCCCAAAATGATGGTTTTAATGAGTCTCATTAGCATTAAAACTATGTATATTGATGTGAATGTTTGTTGTGTTATTTAAAGCTATTACGTAATTCACTGGCAGACTTTGAGATAAATCTCCCTTTTATTGGGCTGTTGTTTTCATTAGGTATAGAAGTTATGAATTAAAACTGTTAGCATTCATAAATTGTTTAAGTGACATCACTTCTGTATATGATCAGAGTTAAGTAATGTCAAGTCTTAAGTAATTTTAAATTCCTAAGTGCTTCTTTAAAATAGCAAAACTAAACTTTAGAATATTTATAAGTAAGTGTGTTGTCCACTAGCTTGTGTTCAGTGAATGTTTGTAATGCATACAACGAGCATTGCATTCATTGTGAATACATATCTCTTTTTGGCCTTCACCATGTTATGTCGGGCTAATTTTTTTTCTAAGGAAGTACTAGATTTTTCATTGAAAAATGACCCAGAAAACTAAAATACCTGTTTGTAAGTGAATTTATGAAACAGATTTAATTCCTACCTTGATTCTGAAAGCCTATGGTTTTCAGTTTTAAATAGGCTTTTTAAAATCCCTGTTGTAAGATATGAATCCAAAGCAGGTAATTTACAAGAACCCTATTTTGGTTTTAATTCATTGTTTTTAATAATGATTGAAATAGTATTGTCATTTCTTTTTATGCAGACATTTTTTATAATTGCCTGGAGGCTACAAGATGCTATGTCAAAAACCAAAGCTACTTTGCTAGTATATTAGGTAGTTCATCTTTTGTGTCATTCTTATTTGCATCTTAATATACTTAAACTTCTAGAAGTCACTTGGCTTAGTATCTCATGAGACCAATTAAAATGATCAGTGGTCACAATCCATGTAGTACATGTTAAGTAGATTACAACTTGGCTATCTTATAAAAGTGATTACAATAGACAATCATCCAGAATAATTTTGTAATTCTTGTAGAGTCAAAGCAGTATACAATAATTTAGATTGGAAGGGACCACTGGAGGTCATCTAATCCAACCCCCTACTCGACTGCTCAAAGCCAGGTCCAATTTGATCAGGTTGCTCAGGGTCCAGTCAAATTCCACATGGATCTGATTTTTATCCATAAATATTATTTAGCCATTTAGGAAAAAGAAAATGTAGAATAATTTCTGGTAGTAAGGTGAGCTGCAGAATAGAAATGATGTGGAAACAACATGCACATGGTAATCTGAAATACTTGGTAGGATGGTGTAATACAGACAATGTGTTTTTAACTGTTTCAGTAACTCTCCCTCATAGAAATGCTTAGAAGAGAGCTATAGAAATTACTTAAAGCCTCTTAAACAGGAAAAGACCCAGGAAAAAAAAATGGTTCATTTTTTTTTAAAGGAAATGACCTGAACTTGATGTGCAATTACCTATTTTCCAAAATAATAATTCTTAATCAAGCTCCAGAACTGAAAGTTGAAGCTAAATAAACATTGTATAGAAGTAAGGGTTTCATTGCTCTTTTTTAAAACTCTTTACATAATTACTTGTCAAGATATAGTTCTAAATTATTTATCATTAAATCTTGATGATAAGTTCAGAGTAAATTTTTAAAGAACCATTGGCTATAATTCTGACGAAAATAATATTTAGATCTTGAAACCAAGAAGTATGTAATCAGCTCTTTTTCATGTTGATTTTCAGAACTCTAGAAAATTCTAAGTCTTTTCTTTGGGAATCATATTTTTCTTACAGTTTTTGCATCTAATTTTCTCCTCTTTTTGTGTCAATAATTATTCAAAGAACCATAAACAATAACTATTGAGGTAAGTTTTATAAAATATAATGTATAAGCTAAAACCCAACCACCTTGTAATGAAAAAGACATATATTAGAAATAGTAAATTAAAATCACTTACTGAATTGAAAAAAGCTCAGTCATGCTTCAAAGAGAAGCTCATGTTAGAATGCTTTTTATTCTGGCATAATTCTATAAAAGCTGGTGTTTGAACAACAGTGTTCTTAAATTAAGAAATCAAAGAGTAACTTAATATTCTTTCACTTAACTTTAAAATTCTTTCATTTCTTTGTTTTCCTTTCAGTCTTCCTTTTTTATAATTTCTATTTGCAAATGAACTAAAATGAAAATACGTTTCATGATTACAAAAAAGGGAGAAATTTGCAAATGCTATTGTGAACTAACTGTAGGAACACATTTTCGTTTGCTTAGCAGTATTTTCTACTGCTTCACCTAAATAGAACAACAGAAACTGTGAGTTCGGGAAAAGCTTTTAATTGTCTTGGTCCTTATTGGAATTCTGTCATTCTCTAAGCACATTTAACTTCTATGTTTCATTGTTTTGTTAAAACCAAGCTGCTGATGCTTTACAAATAATGGCTTCTTGCTTTTCTGTAGCTGTGGTACGCTGTCGAGCCAGGCAGAGAGTCGAAAGAAGAGTAGAAGTGCTGCTGACTGGTGTAGTTCCTGGTGCAACTGCTATGCCTGCCGCAAGAAATTCTGCCAAGCTCAATACAAATAAGCCAGCCGACATCCAAGAAGAAGTTCAAGTCACTGATGGTAAGAATAAATACCTTGGATATCACGCTGTTTTAGGAACGTTGCAAATAAGGTAGGTGCTTCACCAAATGTAGCTCTGCCGTGACAACAAGATGAGGTTTAGCCAAATCCTTCTCTCAGTCCGTATTTCTACCCTGTTGCAAATATGGGACATTCGTATAGCAGTGTGTCTGCAGTTATAGGCACTTTTGAAGCCAAGCTTTCTTTTTGTGTCTATCTTGGATGTGAGGCTTGCACACATACCTTCAGTTCTCTAAAAGAGAATAGCCTCCACAAAGTCTAGAGTTTGCAAAAATATGTCTGTGTAAGCATTGCAAGGAAATATTTATCTGCAGGCTGTCCCTATTTATAAGATGCGTTCACACCAGCAGGCCAATATCTGCAGCAAAATGGATTGAAGAAGCAGGCCTTGTTTGAAAGAAGCAATAAAGCTTTGTGAAAAGATAGCTTCCACTTACTGTTAATCAGCAGAGGACACAATGAAAATCAATTTCTTCAGAGATACACCAGCTTTTCATATTGTACCTCTCTTTGAAACAGAGTGGTATAAGTAGTAAGAAAAGAACGCGTGCTACTGCTGTATGCCTGGTATTTCTGTTAATAGGCGTGTGTTAACAGTCATACTTTCTACAACGAATTATGCATTGTTACATTACCTTCATCAATGATTACACCTTTGGGACTTAACCTACATTTCTTTTTGGGTTCAAAATCATCCTACTTTTTAGAAAAATGTTATTTAAAAGTTCTGACACTTGACATGAGGCATCCTAATGTGTGTTCAACAGAGCTGTAAATGAGGGAAAGGGATTTCACCCATGCTCCCTCTTTGTCGAGAGTGTAACGCACAGTATAGTGATAAAAGATGAGTCTACAAAAGTTGCTATGATTGCAATCTATTAGGCAATCGGTTTGAGAGGCAGGCAAACTTGGCTTTTGTGTCTCATTTATGCCATTTAGAATCTGGCTTTGCAGGAGTACTGTGTTACAGAACTGAAAAGCTGTAAAATGTAAATCAAGATGCATTACATCCTTCCTATAAGGGTGATTTTCATGCAGACATACCCCCACGCTGCACACTGACCAATGTAGTCTCATATTGGCAATCACTGTCCAGGCCTTTAAATAGATTTTATTTTTGAATGCTTTTAAAACAGGAAGGGATCTGAAGTTGAACAGTTAACAAAAGCTTGCACAACATATACTTACTGATTAGTTAATACTTGCAATTGCTTAGTTAAACTTTATATTTGCTTTTATTGTGATGACAAAGATAACTTATTGTCTGGGCATATTATTATCTTATATTCCCATATTGCAAAATGATAGTGATCAATCTATTAAAATAAAGATGTGAAGTTCTCAATGTACATTCTTGCCTTTTTGGAGAACTGTGAATACTATTATATAACCTTATTCAGCCTTGTGAGAACAACTGTGTATCAAAATACATATCACCTTTTTTTTTTTTTTTTTTACTGTAGAGTATCAGGCTTAGCTCTTTATTGACTTGTCACGTATGAGTAGGCTACCTTAAACATACCTGAGCTATTTCCCTCCAACATGGTGACATCTGAATTGACAAGAAAAACGTGCTTTGAGCAAGTTGAGGCAGCATTTTGAAAGACTTGCAGATTCATGATGTGTAGTGCTTGTTTTATTCATAGGAATAGTATTTCATATTTATTAACACTGGCTTCTGCGCATACCGCAAGACATTGATTTGGGACATTGCATCTTTCAAGCAAGAAGTCTGGTAATGAAATGCTTTACACCATAGGTAGTAAGATCATTTATAACGCTGGTGCTTTTCATGGTTTTCAATGACATTATAATGTCATTATTGCTAGATGAATTTGATGCCTGTTAGGAATCAAATTTAATGGTACTATCTCAGCTTTCTGCAGTCTACCAGTAATAATGTAAATAAATGCGTAAACCTCTAAGATAACTGCCTGGCAAGCTGTTTTTCATTTTTTCTTTTCTGAAAGAGTGATTCATCAGAGTGTATGTGTGATGTGTAGTAAGCAGTTTTTATATCCAAAGATAAATGATGATAATTACTGGCAGATCAGATTTAAACAGCTACTACTGTGCTTCAGTATTTAAATTATTTGGACAAGTATAAATTCTTGGAAAGAGAAAAATGTCTTTTACATTAAAAAAAAATCAATTTTGTCCAATCCAAAAGATACCATTTGACACAGAAAATTATTGTACTTTTTTTTAAGAAAGAGCAGACAATCTAAATACTGTCTACCTAAAATGACATAGTTTGTTACTCAGAAGTCAGTAAAGTTCCAAAGATCAAATAATTAAAGTTTGTGTTAGACATAGAAATTATGATATGGCCCTTTTTAAAAATAATTTTCAATTGTATTAAATACATATCCTTATTTGTATTTTTCATCTGTTTTCTTACATATGGCTCTAAAGAAATTTTTTTCAGTAAATGAAATTTAAGACCCAAGATTCATCCAAACAAGTGTGAAGATTGTTATTTTTTATTTTAATAAACCAGTTTTTTTAGTTTACTTTAAATATTCAATGGGAAATACAAACATGTTTAATTTTCCATGATCTTCTAAGAAAAATATCAAACATTCACAACTTATCAGTTACCGATATTTGACTGAAATTCACAAATTTCTAAACAAGTCTTGACTGTCTTGAGAGCATGTGGAGTACATAGTCAGAGTATCTTCTGGCTAAGAAAATATACCGATCGGTCCTATTCTGCCTCCGTGTTTGTAAAATGGTCCTTTGTAACCTATCCTTTTCAATTGCTTCAGTTTATCACATAAACCAGCCCTAAGGGCTGACTGTTTGTAATTAATCTTTATTAAATCATAGCTCTTCTCATAGCCCAGAGGCTGGTCTTAGTTCCTTGCTGCTGGGTTCTTATTTCTGGGAAGGTTTCATGACAGTTGATTTCTGTGGGAAATAGTACTGTCCAGGTTCCATAAGGTAGCACAAGTATGAGGTTTTTTTATGTTATGTGCGAGTTTCACAGCCATGCTGACTTCTCACTAAACAGATGGACAGTTCAGTTCAGTTGCACGTAGTGGTTAAGTAACATTTTCCAGGTATGCTAATCCATAATGCACATTGGCATACATTGTGCAAAGTGTATCTGTACCCTTTGTTTCACCATTTAGAAAACCAGCAAATATACATATATATTCTATAAATTTTATAGAAATTATCTAACATTCAAAAATTCCTGACGCTCATCAGAATACACAGAAAGCCTCTAATTTTTTAATTTGATTAAAGCAGCTCTTTGCAACAGAGGAAGAACAACATGTCCAAACGCATGTTAAAACCTGTTTCCCTCCAGCAAGATTTTATGTTAGCCAGTGGTTAAGGATTCCACTAAATGGCAATTTGAAGTGATGGATCTGGATTGAGAAGCTCACCTTTAAGAACTGAGTTCAATAAAATTGGGTATGACCAAAGAAATCCTGTCAGCAAAAGAAAGAAAAATGCCAGTATAGGTGGAGACAAAATAGTCTTAGACACTTAGCTCTCATTCAGAGATTTTAATTTAATTGCTGATAAAGCATAGCAGGCTAATATTGAAGGCAATATTAAGAGGATAATAATGATGAAGATGGCCTTACATCTTCCTTAAGCCATCTCTCTATTGTCAGAGCAATTGTGGAGTTATTTTTGAAATGGTATTTGAGGATGAGAGAATTATAGCTATATAAATGAGATTAAATGATTTTTTAACTCTGCAAGAAGTAGAGGAAAGAACAATGAAGTGTTTGCTTTGGATTAACAGTTGGTGAAAGCTGTGAGCAATGGCAACATGAAAGTGTTGACAGGGGATGAACTCGCCAGCTGGGTCACTCTGTAATGGATTATTACCTTGTTGTTAAAGGTGCCAACTCCTGCTGGAAAACAGGGAACTGGTGGAAGTTAAAGAATAGGTCATCAAAGTCGAAATGAAAGCCTAGATGGATTATTTTGTCAGCTACATAATTTTGGTTAACATCTGGCTCCTTGTGTCTTTATGAGTGAACCATGGGAGAGATTTGATGCATTGTTTGTTTTCTTTATTGAACTGCAATACTCACAGGCCTTTTAATGAAGAAGTTCAAATAGGACTTTATTTATGTGATGTTCATATGCAAGGTTACCACTTGGTCCATTAAAAAAGAAACAATTTAGCATATCTTTTTATGTCACAAGTAACCCCTCCTACTCCCATTTCTTAGTATAACTAGAACAATAATGAAAAATACTGAAAAAAAGAGCTTGTGAATTGTGAGCAAACATAGTTTGTAACTGTTTATATTTCTGTTTCTTTGCCATTTTATAAAATGTTGAAATACGCAAGCCTTAAGAATGAGACTCATCATTATGTAAATTAAAATTACTTTCTAACACCTATGCAAAGTCATGTTCCGTTAAAACGTTCAACACTTACAGGGAACCAAATCAATTATAAACTAATCTGAAGTTATTTATTCAGCTTCACAAAAGTGCAAAAAAAACCAAAAAACCCTAATACAAACCAAACCCAGAAATGATTCAGTTCTTCCTGGTATTACTTTTCGGTATAATGTACATCCGGGAAAAATGAGAAGTCCAAAAGAACTGATTGGCTAGCCCAACATAACATATCTCTGAAACAAGAACACACAAATATGTATGTCTTAAAAATGTCTTTTGAGTTAGCGGCGAAGGGAAACCTCAGCAATATATTTGCTGCAAGAGTGTATGAATTACTTTAATTGTTATATGATTGTGATTACCAAAGTTCTATTTCTCCTATTTCTTGTTCACAGAATGTCCTGTAATTTCTTTGATTAGGTGATAAGGAAGTATTACTTCCATAGAAACAGCACCACTACAGCCTTGTTTTGTAAAAAAGTTTTGGAAAAGCTTCTATAATTCAAAACTATAGTCAGCACAGCTCTCCAGGATCTTAGCTGTGCTTCTGCAACATCATAGCACCTCACAATGAACCACCTGCATTAATTTGCACTATTTTTTTTTGCATTATTGTCTCATTAATTATGTGTCATCAATAAAGCATAGCTAATCAAAGCCCTTAAGATGCAAACTTTGTAGGTTTTCCAGAAGAAGAGTGGACCAGTGCTCTCCCTGTCTGTCTCAGGGAGTCTCTTTTATGTTTTCATCATAAAAAAGCAGGCAGTAGGTTTATACACCTAAATTTGCCTCAGACAATGTATCTGACAGTCACTGTAGTAACTGTAGTAACAAATATATGCACACATACAAGTCTATCCCAAATGCTTTTCTATTTCTAGATTATTACATTCTATTGTCATTTTTGTGCTAAAATTATTTGTCCTTGTTTTTTCCTGTTTCTGAAGCTCCACTGTTGAAGTATTGTTGTTGTTAGAGAAAATGAATTTATCCCCTCTAGTTCTCCTTCTCTCCTGCATTTCACATTTCCAATATGAGCATGAAGCAAAAAGGAAAAAAAAAAATTTCTCCACTTGTTATGGACAATGTATAAAATTTTATGTTTTTGTAAATAAGTACATTGGGCCAGTAGTTTTGACAGTTTAAGTATAAGTTGACCTGAAGCTTTGAAGATATAGCTAGAAATTAAAATTATAAGACAAGTAACTAGAAGTTACTTAGAATCATAGAATTATAGAATGGTTTAGGTTGGAAGGGACCTTAAAGATCACCTAGTGGGACACCTCCCACTAGACTGGGTTGCTCAAAGCCCCGTCCAAACTGGCCTTGTTTTCTTACAGCTCTAAAAGCCTAGAATTTAATTCCAATTTTGCTTTAAACATCAAAGTTTATNTCTCTTATCCTCTGATCATCTTCATGGCCCTCCTCTGGACTTGCTCCAACAGGTCCATGTCCTTCTTGGCTTGGGGAACCCAGAGCTGGACACAGTACTCCAGGTGGGGTCTCATGAGAGCAGAGTAGAGGGGCAGAATCACCTCCCTCGACCTGCTGGCCACACTTCTTTTGATGCAGCCCAGGATGTGGTTGGCTTTCTGGCCTGCAAGCGTACATTGCTGGCTCATGTTGAGCTTCTTATCTGCCAATACCCCCAACTCCCTCTCCTCAGGGCTGCTCTCGATCCACTCACCACAGAACATTGAATGAAATTGTAACCTTGAACTATTATTCTTTCTTCAAGCCAGCTGAGGAAGACAGGGCGAAACCTCAAAAATTTACTACAGAAAATTTTTATTGGTTCTGAAACTTGATTTATATCCAAAAAATAACACAAGTGGATACCTCCCATGAGATTACAAGTATATAGTAGAGGAATTTACACTCTTTTGTGTTATAGATGTTCCTCCTTATGTATAACTGAATGCAGCTCATTGGATAAGAAAAAGGAAGCAAATCAATATGACTCTAGTGATTAGGTCCTGTTAAAAAAGTCAAGAGATAAAAAATGCGTCCTTTTGTAATAGACCATAGTATAGTGTAAAACTATCTGAGACATACTTACAAATGATAGTGACCGTACCGGAAACAATTTATCTGCATCAGTAGAAAGTTCCATGTGCATAAATTTACATTTTTGTTAATTTTCAATGAAAAATTAATGTGATTGTCAAATCAAAGGTTATATCATAGCACAGATATTAGAATTGAAATTATTTCAAGTTATTTTTATGTGGTATAAGACATAGATTCTTTCTGTCTCATTTATAAGAATACTTTTATATGAACAGGTAAAGAATACTTGCCAGGAATTATTTTTTTTTTCCATATCCCCTTACAAGTTAAAAAGAAATACAGAGAATCACTCCATGTGAGATTGCAAGTTTATATTACCCCTTTCACCTGTGTTTATATGTGTTGCGTAGCATGCTTTCTTAATTTGCAGAGCTGAGTGGGAGCTTTGAGTATGTGGGGCCATGTTTTCAAAACACAAAAATCTGGGTTTGTATGGGAAAATCTTCAGGCTGAAGTGCTTTAGTCTGTAGTCACACATGCTTATTTGCCCAATGATTTAGATTAAGATACTGGGAAACAGCAAAACCTAGGTTGACATCTTTGTCATCCAAACTTCTAACAAATGCAGGTATTAAAAAAAACAGAAGAGAAACAATTCCAGGTCCCTTGGTCCCCATTTCATATGATGACCATGAATCAACAGATACATATGCTAGCTAACAGCATGTCCTCAAAATCAACACCCGAAGCCTTACATCACACATGTTCCCATGCCACATCTCTCTTACTGACAACCCACAAAAAAAGATGAGGTTTTCATTGTGTTCAACAGGCAACCAGATTCTGATCAGTCTGGACTGTTTATGTTACGAAAAGATATTCCATTGTTATTAGGTAAATGAATGTGTCTGTCTGAAATACCTGTTAATTGAGTTAAAACATTTTAAAACACGCTATCACTAATCTTCTGAAACAAACATGCGTTGTAATTGCAAGTGAGGAGTAGCTCAGCAGATCAGATTGTAAGGTCTTTTCAGCTTCTGGAAGTACTGCATTCTGTAGCTGGCAGACTTGATAGATGTAAAAGTGCCTTTAAAATCAACAAGAAGCTCTTTGCTGCGTATGTGCTATGTTATTTCAAGCATTATGAGTTTTAGATTTTTCGGATTAAGAAGTCTTGGATTGGTTTGTGTCAGCTCTGCAGAATTTCAAAGGGCAAATAAATGGTACTGGATACAGGAATATTTTAAACAGCAGTGTTTTCTAATTCGTTCAAAAACTGAAACTGGCCTTGCGGAGTAAGAAGTGAATGTCAATGCAGTTTAATACATTCGGTTTTTTAGCAGCAATCAGCCAAAGTATTCCTTCTCACTCAAAACTGTTTCAGACTGATCAAGGCTGATCAGAAAAATCTATTTTTATAAAAGCAAAAAGGTTCTAATTTTACATTCAAGTTACAAGACAGAAGTTAAAAGTATTCAGAAAATACTTATTTTCTATTGGAACAGGTATTGTAAACTTATTTATTGTATTGCCGTTAGTTCAGGAAAACCACCATACATTGTATAGACACACAGCTGATTTACAAAGTGATGCTTAGATCCACAATATTTTAAGACAGTATTCCTGAACACAAAGAATTTTATAAGTAACTATGAAGGAGCTTGAATTTCTAAATGCATAATTACTCTTATTCAGTAGGACAAATCACATTTGTATTTTGCATATAACCCTAGTAAGAAACTATAAAGAAACTGAAATAGCTAGTGATAGCTAAATCTATTTGCTCTTCTCATTTGGAAGGTCACATTCATACAGCAGTTAAACGATGTTTTAACTGGTAAGTGATAAAGTTCCATAAATGGCAATGTTACGTTCCAAAATATGGAAAAGGACGTTTTCTGTTTCAGAGAAGTATACTTGACACAGTACATGTTGACAGCATTGGAAGACAAGGGGTAAGAAAGGTTTCAAAAGCAAGTGGTTTAAATGAATTTTGAAAAAAGAAAGTGACTAAGTGTATACAACATACTATAAAAAGCTAAAAAATTATTTGAATACAAGAGTGTGATAAAGGAATTAGAGCAAAATCACTGGTATCCTCTTAACAACCTGTAAGAAATTGGTAATTACCGTCAGTGATGTATTGTCAAAAAAAACCCCCAAACAAAAAACATGCCCTGTGAGTTATGTATTTCCAGTAAACCACCAAACAATAAAAAAGAAAGCTAAAATCTAGGATACTTCTGAGGGTGAGAGGGCAGCTGGGAGGGAGGAAAGAGTAGCTATAATGCTGACATATAAAAAGGCTGGAAACAACCTTACTATTTCTTCCTGGTCTCCAGGTTATCTGGTGGCCTATCTGTAAACACTCTGCCCCTCCAAAGGAATCTGAAGAAATTTGCTTGCATTAGAAGTTGGTCTTCCCAATGCCAAGCATAATTTCTTTTAGTTATTAATGTAACTACTGTAAGCATTTAAGTGCATAGACATTGTCATGGTGAGCGCAGTGGAAAAACCTGTGAAATGGTAAATAATACTGTTTCCAATTTAACATTTGTGTGAGACAATACAAATTGAATGGTTAGGTTAAAAGACAGCTTGAGTTGTTACTGATTCCAGGGAGCAGCATTCAAATTGAGGTAAATGAGTCAGGATACAATGGAAAAAATAATGTCTGTGTGAATTAGGAGTACATCAGAACATATGATCATGAAGAAGCTGGTTTGATGTTGCCTGTTCCCAGGTACAGATGTGACCTTTATTTGCTAGAATTGCTGGGTAAATGAAGACAATGCTCAATAAAAAAAGAGAATGTTGAAAAAGGAATATAATGTTTTTGAAAAAACACGTTTTAATCTATTCCTTTAAAGCATTAATTTACAGATTAGTGTACAAATCTAAGTAGAATGCCAGATCAAAGCAGGATAATATAAGAGATCCTTTGGGCTGATGAGAATCCTTTTGCTCTTCCTGAGGTTTTTGTTTCAATTTACTATGCCAAGTAATATCAAAGTAAAGAAAGAATGTTAAGAGGGGAGTATGGATAGACATAATAAAAAGGGAATTAGTCCAAAAAGGATTCAGAGAAAGAGAGGATATATGGAAACTAGCTGCAAGGAAGAATACAGAAATGTATACAGAACAGCAGATGCTAGGCGCACACCATGTATTTCATATACACGGATTCACAAACTTCCATTTTATTCACAAAATGATGCTGTGTTTTGAAGGAAGACATTCTCAAAAAAAAAAAAAGTGGGAGGGGGAAAGTGCTTTCTACTGATTTCTTTATAGTAGAAATCTGCTTTAGCAGTAGAAATCTGGTTTAAAGAAGTGTTTTGAAAGAGAAGAAATTAGCAAACAGAAAAATAAAGTGTAAATGAAAATTTAGAAAAGAAATGTTGCAGTTGGTTGCTAGGGGAATAGGCAGTGGGATGCAGGGTAAAAAAAGATGAGGCTAACAGTGGAATTTTGCAAAGCCTTGAAGATATGGATGAAAAGCTTTCATTGGACATGGAAAGAGAAATAAATTTGCAGGGAAGAGATATAAAAGTGTATACACAGAACTACACTGAGGATTTCCTTGAATTGCACTGAGGATCAATGAGCATATTATCAACAAAAGGAGACCACTTTATTATCCATTTATTTCTTTGTATTTAAGGTCATTTGGTGTCTGGCATTTAATTAAGTATATGATGTTATCTTTGCTGATATTTACAATGCTCTACATACAGCACTTTTGTACCTGTGTGAAGAAATTTACTGAAAGGCATATTCAACTACAACCAGGTCTTTTCAGGTTCCTGTGCAATTTGTTTATTCTACCGCTATTATCCTGGAGTTACGACATTTTACAGTGAGAGATATTTACTTCTCAGATAAGATTCATTTCTCACTGTCCAAATGATACTGCCTACTTAAATGTTAGGATGTTCTTGACCACCAGGCTTCCTTTTATTTTTTTCCCCTTTATTACTCTTATAATTCACTTTGACTATTCACTTGAATATTTACTTGAAAACTGTATTAAACCAATTTAATGTATTCTGTCTGCTGCTGCTTTTGCTGGTAAGGCATAAGTGCATACTTCATGTTCATTCCCCACTGCCTACTGAGTTCCAGCAGTGTGTGTGAAGACTCCTGGAAGACAGTGGGAAAGCAGGAAAAGGGCAAGTGTCAGATGAGAGCTGAACGGAGTTACGAAGAAAGATATTCCACAAGGTTTGGAAGGTCAATGTTAGATGCCAGCTGTCTGGTAGAAGTGATGACTTAGGGTCTGGTCCTGTAGTTTCTATTTTACCAATTTGGAGACTATTAGATTAAGAGGGGAAGAAATCTTTGTTAGCTGTCAGGGCCACAATGGATACTTAGCCTTGAAGAATTAGCAGACCCAACGGAAAAAAATCAGCGACAGAGTGCAGTATGTTTACAATCAGGACCAAATAAAATAATTTATCTAGCTTTTGAAAAACACGAAGCTGCAAGTTTATGAATGGCTGGGCTTTCATTCTGTGTTTGTATTCTGTGATAGTGCTGACCTTCTTTATTAGATAACTGCAAGTAAGATTGCAGCCTGCTGAATGGGAGGTGAGGAAGGCCAAGTAAGTGAATTCACTTGCATCTCTGTTTTATTGCATCTATCCAAGAAAAAGCCTCTGTAATAGAGGACAAACTTTTTTGCAGTCTGAATACCCTTTCATCACAGCTTTAATTTCCACCTGTCTCATTGGAAATGGGAGAGAGTGTGAAAGTAAGGAGAGGCCCTTAGAAAGTTCCTCCCCCTTCCATTTTTTATGCCACCAAGACCGCTGCAGGTTAAGCACTATTTGCAGAGAGCTCAGGTAGTTAGATCTCCTTTAGGTATCCACAAGAGACTGCAACCTCACAGATCAGTGTCCATTAAATATTTATCATCAGAAAACACATTGTATAATGAGCTTCAGTGAAATCAAACACTTATTCACTTTTCAAATAGGAGGGAGGTACAAAGGCTTCTCTAATGTCAGTGTGAAACTCTATTCCAGGTCAGATATATCCAGTGGGCTTGTCACAGTACCTTCTACAGACATTAGGCCCATCAACGTCTTTGTAATTAACTCTTTTGAAGCTTGAGTACACGTTCTTTTCCACTAAAAAGTAATTTA
Source organism: Burhinus bistriatus (assembly GCA_013397275.1). Lineage (NCBI taxonomy): Eukaryota > Metazoa > Chordata > Aves > Charadriiformes > Burhinidae > Burhinus > Burhinus bistriatus. The sequence goes on from VYXH01003316.1 coordinate 167,340, forward strand.
AATTCCTGAGGTTCTTATTTTGTGAACCTGTTAGACTCGTCTTTTCATTTTTAGATGTATGACATCTATTAATTAGCTTTACAGTAAATCCTAACAGTCCCAAAAATTCACATTTGCCCAATTTATATGCTCAGAGTGTAAAATCCTTGGAGTTTCCACACTATCGTTCTTATGAGTCAGAAAATAAATTAAAAAAAAAAGTGGTTTATTTCCTTTCATCTTCTTAGAGGCTATTTAAAAAAAACCAAACAAATCCTCAACACTAATTCTAGTGCTTGTTAAGAAGTATCCTTACTAACACTTGAAAATAAATGACAGCCAAGTCATAGAGGTATATAACTCAAAAACCTTATTGGTTTTTAAACACAGCTGCTTTAGTAATTCTGCATACACAAATATTGCCTAAAGGCATACTACCTTTTGGAAGTCTTTATTTACACAAAGGAAAACACTTAAAGACTGAGATTAATTGCCTTTCAAAACAAGGAATGCTTAATACTTTAAAAAAAATTGTCTTGGAATAATTACCTCAAAAACATATTCTTACTCCTTTTCTTACTGAAATGATGCATGATATTCTTCAGAAAATATGACAAAGTAATATTTTTTGTAACTGGAATTTCTATTCCCTAGATGTCATAAGCTGTATATGAATAGTGTGCTTATACCTTCCCAGTGTTTCAATTGACAAATATCTCTACATTGAGTTAGATGTGGTAAAAACTCTCCCTGCTTCTCTTTATTTCAAGAACAGAGGTGGATTAATTGGGGTATGCTTTATATCTGCATGTGTATTTTACAATTTGCATTAGATAAAATAAGAATTTTACCTGTATTAAAGTGGTGATTTTTCAAATGAAAACTACTGAATGAAAACATACAAAGAGCTGGGCTAAAGGGTCAAGACATATTTGAATCTTATGCTATATTGTATATGGCATTACTTTAAAGAAAATGTCAATTCTTTCTCCAATGTTTTATTTATTTCACCATTTTAATTAAAACTGGAAATTCTAAGAGTTGAGAGAACTCTGGACATTTGACAATTTGGACAAATTTCTAATAACAATTCACAACTTTTTTTTTGCCTGTAGCTTCTGCAAGTTTGTTTAGGCAGCATGTGTGTTATGGAATTGTCTAGAATCAAATATTAACATATTCACAGAGGCTTCCCATAGTATGATAATATGGTAGTCTTCAGGGCAGCTGCGATGAAAATCTAATTATATTTTTCTTATTTGAACAGGCCTAAACTAAATTGGCAGTGTAGAGCAAAACCAGCTAAGGGACCAACATAACAAAGCTTTCAAATATTGGCACTGATAAATGCATCATTTTTCCTTAGGTGTTGTAAATATTAAAATATTTTAACTAAAAACTTAGTATGAGCATAGAACAGGTTACAAGACAGCCTGGGGCAGAAAAAATATAAATATTTAATTGCTTCTGACTAAAAAGTGCTATATACATAGGTCAAACCAAACCCAAATGTCTTTGGATACTAAAAGCAGCATGCAATTCGCAACATTTTCTTCCTAGCATCTGAACTATAAAATAAGTTTTTCCTGAGTAGCATTGTGTGATATAACTGCTGAAAGAAACATCGGCTCAACAGTTGCGATTTTCTCACTGTGGAATGCTCCAAATGATGTCATCTTTTCTCTCCTATAATAAGTTAATTTTTATGTCTGAATCTTCATGTTTTGGCATTTTTCTAGGGTGACTACTACAAGCCTCGGGTGGTGTTGGAATCTGAATGCATGGCATAAACCTTATATTTTTCAGATAGAGAAACAACAAAGCATGGAACAATGTAGGATGATCCCAGGAATTTTATAAACTGTAGGAAATAAACTGTTCATGTTTAATTTCATTTTAACAAAGTACATTTATTGTAATAAAGTACATTTATAATAGATGGATTAATACATGGAAATCCTGTATATTTGGTACTCCATGTGTATCTAGTATGACTGGTAGTCCTGTATGTTGGTAATAGTATTTTGCTTACATCTGTGCAACTCTTTGATCTAGCATAAATTGTACAGACGTCTGTGTGAAGGATCCACTTTCAAGACTCAGAAATGTTTCAGTATAAGCAGCTACATTTCTTTGGGTTAATCTGTGCGCTACAAAAGCATTGGCAACAAAAGTTGAATGAAGTATAAAGATGGAATTTTGTGCATTTCAGACAAGGGGAAAGGACCACAAGCATAGGAAGGCGTCTCCGTACTCACTGACACTGGGTAGCATTACAGATTGGCAAAAACAAAGCAAGGTTTTGTTCAAATATCTCAGTACCTTGTTTCTTGGACTTTATATAAAAAAAAAATATGTAGTCTGCATTTTAGAATTCCAGATCGGAAGGCCTTGGGAATTAACTCTGCAGCTGACTGGCACCCTATAGCCTGCATATATGGAGATGCACACATAGGGGTTCTGCTGTGTTCAAAATGTGCTCTGAGATATGTGCTCATAGTAAAATGAAATCTGTAGAATTTAGTGGTTGTGTTAAAAGACTTTTCATCCATAAAATGTGTAAAATTTTTAAATAGATTAGCAGCTTGAGATTCTTTTCCTCATAGAAATGTTCCCTTCTGTGCACAAATGACTATTGTATACTGAATATCGCAGTTTTCTTTATTACAGCTGGAGGAGACATTTGATTCAAGAAGCTCAGCTGTTTATTCTTATGTCATTACTACTTGGCCTTTTCATAGCTGCTATGGGGAATAAGAGAAGAGGCTGCTAGTGATATCTTCTCTATTTTTCTGTAGACTGTTTCTCAGGCTTACAGCCATCAATAGCACTGATGTCCTTAATGCCTTTTTTTTTTTTTTTTTTTTTTTTTTTTTTTTTCACTTGTTTTCT